>JAJHUR010112139.1:0-14216 GCA_027495735.1 Lutjanus campechanus | reverse complement strand
CTTCAACATGTTCTACAGAGGTAACTAAATTCTGTAATACTACTGCGGCGCTTCAACACGTCCTACAGAGGTAACTAAATACTGTAATACTACTGCGGCGCTTCAACACGTCCTACAGATGTAACTAAATACTGTAATACTACTGCGGCGCTTCAACACGTCCTGCTAGAATGTAACTAAATACTGTAATACTACTGCGGCGCTTCAACACGTCCTACAGATGTAACTAAATACTGTAATGCTACTGCGGCGCTTCAAGTAACTAAATACTGTAATACTACTGCGGCGCTTCAACACGTCCTACAGATGTAACTAAATACTGTAATACTACTGCGGCGCTTCAACACGTCCTACAGAGGTAACTAAATACTGTAATACTACTGCGGCGCTTCAACACGTCCTACAGAGGTAACTAAATACTGTAATACTACTGCGGCGCTTCAAGTAACTAAATACTGTAATACTACTGCGGCGCTTCAACACGTCCTACAGATGTAACTAAATACTGTAATACTACTGCGGCGCTTCAACACGTCCTACAAGTAACTAAATACTGTAATACTACTGCGGCGCTTCAACACGTCCTACAGATGTAACTAAATACTGTAATGCTACTGCGGCGCTTCAAGTAACTAAATACTGTAATACTACTGCGGCGCTTCAACACGTCCTACAGAGGTAACTAAATACTGTAATACTACTGCGGCGCTTCAAGTAACTAAATACTGTAATACTACTGCGGCGCTGCAACACGTCCTACAGAGGTAATAACATTGAATGTTTATTTATCAAAGCTGTCAGACCAGACTGTTCAATAAACCTAAAAACCAAGAGTTTTACTTTGTCATTAAATAAGCTCAGTTCTTCTTCTTCTTCTTCTTCTTCTTCTTCTTCTTCTTCTTCTTCTTCTTCTTCTTCTTCTCATTATTATTATTGTGCTGACTCACGCCTGCAGTGGGCGGGGCCTGTGTTTTTTTCTTTTCTGATGAAACTAAAAATAAAACTAAATTAATTGAATCAAACTGGAGTTAAACTTTGATTTTTTTAATATCGTCGTCATTATATTGATGATGATGATCATGACGATGATGACGGGTGTCTCTGTGTGTTTCAGATGAGGAAGGAGACCTGGTAGCGTTTTCCTCTGACGATGAGCTGATGTTGGGTTTGGCCTGTATGAAGGACGCCACTTTCCGAGTCTACATCAAAGGTACAAACACACAAAGTTACCTGAGCGTCACCTGAGCATCACCTGAGCATCACCTTTATTACTGATAAAGGAAAATATAAATGGAGGAAAACTGAAGTTTTAGAAAGCCACTTTTATTTTGAAAGTCAGATCATGAGACAAATGTTTGTTCGTTCTGACGAGATTTTAACACCAGTTTACTCAGCATGATGATGTCATTATGATGTCACAATTGGTTTGTTTATTGTTAATAAAGTTTTGTCTGTTGAACTCTTTCAGAGAAGAAGGAGCACCGTCGGGACTTTCCCCTTCACGCCTTCCCTCCGTTCGCCTTCGGCCACCCTCCTCCTCCTCCTCCACCTGGAGCTCCACAGGGCCCGCCCCCACACATGACCCCGCCCCCCGCCCTGCACCCTAATGTCACGTGTGACGGCTGCGAGGGCGCCGTGGTGGGAACTCGCTTTAAGTGTTCGGTGTGTCCCGACTATGACCTGTGCTCTGCCTGTCAGGCTCAGGGGAAGCACACTGAGCACGCTCTGCTGCCCATCTGGCACCCGCTGCAGGTGAGAGGCTGACCACGCCCACCAGTGATGTCACACTGTACTCTGCTGTGACATCACTGCAGGGAGGTGGAGGTTTAACTTTAATATGTTGAATAACTTCATTGATCTGCAGCTTCATCATAGACTAATATGAAGTCTGCTCACTGAATTAATAACCCGTCAATTAATTACAAAACATCAATAGTTAATATTGATTAATTAATTGATCAAAGCTCATTAACATACTTCAGCTTAATTAATGTTTTTAATGTTCAGATTGTCACACTAAGATAAATAAATCAGATAACAATTAGAGTTCAGTGTATCAACGGATTCTCGTCTCTATATTGTTATTGATACAAAATGATCTCATTGTTTCCAGAAACATCTGTATTGATTGAAGTCAGTCACTGACTTACTGCAGGACGACACACTGAAATATTATTAATATTATTAAACTGTTTATACTTTTGGGTCTGCTGTAAATGCTGTGACATCACTGGTGGGTGTGGCCAGGGCTGCAGTAGACTGGAAACTTTAAAATAGATCATTTCTTCAGTGTTTCTACCAGGCTTTTATTATGAAATTTACACAGGCTATTTTATGTAGGAGAGAGTGTCCTTTGCCCTCAGCTGTGTCTGAAGGCTGTGGTGATACCCAAGACAAGCTCCACCAATCAAATGGTTCAGTTTAGTTGATAGTGTCATGGGGAACCTGACAGACTGCACTCCGGGTGACAAGTAAAAACCGTTACAGTGTAGATTTGTTTTTGTTTTTTACTGTCAGGATGTTTATAACCCTACTCTGTATGTTTTAGCCCTGCCCAGTGACTGTCAGGATGTTTAAGCCCTGCCCAGTGACTGTCAGTATATTTTAGCCCTGCCCAGTGACTGTCAGGATGTTTTAGCCCTGCCCAGTCACTGTCAGGATGTTTATAACCCTACTCTGTATGTTTTAGCCCTGCCCAGTGACTGTCAGGATGTTTTAGCCCTGCCCAGTCACTGTCAGGATGTTTATAACCCTACTCTGTATGTTTTAGCCCTGCCCAGTGACTGTCAGGATGTTTCAGCCCTGCCCAGTGACTGTCAGTATATTTTAGCCCTGCCCAGTGACTGTCAGGATGTTTTAGCCCTGCCCAGTCACTGTCAGGATGTTTTAGCCCTGCCCTGTGACTGTCAGGATATTTTAGCCCTGCTCAGTAACTGTCAGGATGTTTTAGCCCTGCCCAGTGACTGTCAGGATGTTTTAGCCCTGCCCAGTGATTGTCAGGATATTTTAGCCCTGCCCAGTGACTGTCAGGATGTTTATAACCCTACTCTGTATTTTAGCCCTGCTCAGTAACTGTCAGGATGTTTTAGCCCTGCCCAGTGACTGTCAGGATGTTTTAGACCTGCCCAGTGACTGTCAGGATGTCTTAGCCCTGCCCCTCTTCTCTTCTCTCTGCAGTGGTTTCCTCGGGGGAAGTGGATGAAGAGGATGAGACACTGCATGTGGAACCAGAACCAGAACCAGGCTCAGAACCAAAGTCAGGACCAGGATCAGCCAGGATCCTCCAGCCCTTCTGCTGAGAGCAGCGCCCCCTCTGGTCAGAGTCACAAACTCTATTATCACTGATAATCATCTAGTTAATAATCAATAAACTGATAATGACATCAGTAGTGACCCATGACCTCAGTAATGACATCAGTGATCTGTGACCTCTGTCTGCAGCCTCTCAGGCCAGCGTGGACTTCCTGAAGAACATTGGTGAGGGTGTGGCGGCCATGTTGAGCCCACTAGGTGAGTTATGTCACTGTCAACACCTGAGGCCCATAGATATGTATAATAAAGGCTAGATGTCTCCTCCGTGCTGCCGGCCAATGGAATCGCACGTCCGCACTGGCGGCCATCTTGCCACAGTCAGCTGGCTCACCCATAACATTGTGTTGTAGTGGTGCATACTTTTTAAATAACCATAACTTGCTCAATTTTCTACTGATTGTCAAACGGTTTGGTTTGTTATAAATGTCAGAGGTGTAGTTGTAACACTGCACTTATAGATAATTATGTTACACTTCCGGTCAAACATTCAGAATTGTAGCCACGTTAATAACGTTTGTAAGAAACCAAATCGTTTGTAAATCCGTCAAGATTTCAGCAAGATACGAGTATTTACGTTTGTGCAGATCACTCACCTTCCTTCACATACCTCAGACTCCGCCAGAGAGCTCGCCTGGGGTAAGATGGCCGCCCGGTGATGCCGTTAGAGACTCCGCCTTAAGACATCTAGCCTTTATTATACATATCTATGCTGAGGCCAGTCTTCTGATTGGCTGTTTGGAGCTTCTGTTTACGATGAGACATGTCTGAACAGGAAGTGATTTCATGTGTGTGCAGGTATCGATGTGGACATCGACGTGGAGCACGAGGGTCAGAGGACCAAGGTGACAAAGACTCCCTCTCAAGGTGGGGACATGGAGGAAGACATGGAGGGCGGGGCCAACAATGAGGGCAGAGCCAGCAGTGAGGGTGGGACCACTGGTGGGGGCGGAGCCAGCGATGAGTCTGGGACCAATTGTGGGGGCGGAGCCAGCGGTGAGTCCGGGTCCAGCGAGGGGTCAAAGGTCAGTTCAAAGGTGGAGACAGAAGCACCTGTGAGACAAATTTCAGGTGTGACTCACTCAACCGTTATAATTCTGAATAATTAATGATCAAAGAGTTGGTATCAATTACTCCTGATGACATTTATTGATTTTAGATTTTAGAAGCTCTTCCAGGACTTCTGTTAATCTGTTCAACACAGAGACAAATAAAGTTTTATTGTCCTCCTAATGGAGACACTCAGAGGCTACTCCATGATGATCTCTTTTCCCTTTTCACTTCCTCTGATTGGCTCCCTGTGAAATCATCTGCTCACATACAGAGCTCTGATTGGTCAGTCTGACCTGTCTGTGTTTGCAGGTGTGCAGAGACTCCGATGAGGAGTGGACTCACCTGAGCCCCCGAGAGGTCGACCCGTCCACCGGGGAACTGCAATCCCTCCAGGACGAGGACCAGGAGCCGGGCCCCCGGTCAGGACAACAGGACCCCCCATCAGGACCTCCGTCAGGTCCAACAGGTCTGAGGGAGGCGGCTCTGTACCCCCACCTGCCTCAAGGTGAGACCGCACACGTAATGTCTTTACTCAGTCTGACTCGGCGTGTCAGCCGGGAACGACAGGGAGTTTCATCTCCATGACAACAGGTCTACCTGCCTGGAGGTGTTTCTTTGTTGTTATAAATCATTTATTCAACAAACATTAAACTGACAAACGTGTGTCATTCAGACATATTCATGATTCTATTTTTCAGGTTAAATTTAAGAATTTTAACACCAACTTCACCACCACACCAGCCAAAGTATTAAAGACACAACAGAAAATCAGTCTGGATTTTAATCCCTAGAAAACAATTATATTTATGAAATATTTGAATTCATTAAAACATTTTATCATAATACTCAGATTCATACTGTGTGAACAGGTTTGATCCGGTCATATTCTGGATTCTGCTGCACTTATCGGTTATTTTAGTTATGTTAGTTATTCATGACATTATAGTATTTATAAAATCCTACAAAAGCACAACGTAAAATTCAGACAGTGGACGTTAACTCAGGACATCTGAGGGGTAAACTACGAAGGAAGCTCAACACAGTCAGGCTTTCTTTGCATGATCTGGATCGACAAAACTTAAAACCGCAGTCAGAGATAATAACAGGTATCATGATGGTGGTTATTAACTCACTTTATTAACTCAGACTCTCTTCTTCAGACTCTGTGCGCGCTCACATAAAAAGGGGTGTTTGTTGCGTCATTTGACTCTTCTTCTACACAAAGTGAAGCAATTACGGAAAGAAAAAAGAAAGTGAAGCGATCAGGAGCCGAACACTTCAGTCAAACTGATCCAGTTGTTATAATTAAGATCTGTGGACAATATGCAAAAAGAAACACTGTTACTGCAAATGAAGCAGGAGAAGAAGAATTCTGTCAGAAAATGACTGATGGACTAAATGTGATCTTAATGCTGCCGTTTATTTCTAACATGGAAACTGCACATTAAACAATAAACCTTCATACAGCAGATTTAAACATGACGCTGTCAGTCTGACTCTGTCCCGTGATGACAGAGACGTGACATCACTCAAGTTTTTGACCAAACCAACGTAAAATGAGTGAAACTGATTTAAGATTTTCTCTGATAAATGATGATGAATTTTCTGATCAGTGTTCTGAGCTGCAACACAAACAGTAAAAAGTCTTCAAGGTGTCTGTAGTTGCTTCATCATTAGTGTGTGGATTATATACCATGTACATTTAAAGTGTTAATATGACCTGGAGCAAACGGAAAAAATGACTCTGCATCATCAAACGGAGGTTACCATGACAACAAGATGCTACAGTTCATGCTGCTGTGACACTTTGTTAGATTTCTACATTATACGGATTCGTTCAGTGATGTTACGAACATACAGCTCAGCTACTTTTCATTTTTAACGTCTTCCTCAGTTTATAATCTGTATCGATCATTAACAACCTCGTTAGGACAATAATTAGTTAAAGAGCGGCACTTTTTACAGCCGATTTAATCTGTAACTCAGAACATAACCTGCTCCAGACCAGGTGATGAGTTCAGCATCAGTTACCATGGAGATCTAACAGGTTAACAGAGAGACACCTTCATGACTCTGAAGATCCTGGATTCAGACTCAACACAGCTGCTGACACATTCATCTCACTTCGTAGTTCAGCCCTCTGGACCTAAGCTGAAGTCATCTTATGGTCACCATGGTTTGTTTTGGTTCTGGTTTGTGACTCCGCCCCCTGACTCTCTCTGCCCCTCCCCCCACAGAGGCGGACCCTCGTCTGGTGGAGTCTCTGTCCCTCATGCTGTCGATGGGTTTCACTGATGAAGGTGGCTGGTTGACTCGACTCCTTCAGGCCAAAAACTACGACATCGGCGCTGCCCTCGACGCCATCCAGTATGCCAAACAACCCCGCCCACAAAAGCCCTGATGATGTCATCATCTATACTGACCAATAACATCTAACCACCAGTTATCCAACAGATGTTTCCTGTAATCTGAGTTTATAACCTGTCATTTGATTATTACTGTTATTAATAATTTAATTCATTAATTAATACTTTTGTCTCATTGATTGCTCTCAATCAATACTTTGTCTTATTAATCAATATTCTGATTCATTGAGTATTGTCTCTTTATTAGTTAACATGTTTCTGTTAATCTGATCAATAAAAACATGAAAACAACTAAACGTGTCACACTGTTTCATCTGATCAATAATTTTGATCAGAATCAGGTTTTCAGTTTGTCAAAATACATAAAGAGAAACTACAGCAGTGAACATATGTACAATATAAACTTCATAAGATCTGTTCATGTCAACCCTCACAGTGAATCAATATATTGATAAATTGATCGATCAGGTGTTTATTAGAAAGTCTTCATCGCTAAAGTCGAAGTCATCTTCGCTCTGAAACATGGAGAAAACAGGAAGCAGGGGGTGGGGCCTGGTGGGGGGCGGAGCCAGACTGCTCACATCATTAGAGGGCAGAGGTGAAGCCCCATCTACTGCCTGACTCCGCCCACTGGGTGAAGGCTCCTCCCCCTCCCCCGTCACCAGACAGTCTGAACTGAGGAAACGAGCCCACCTGCTGACCACACCAGTGCTCACGCTGGAAGGATTCACGCTCTTCTTACTGGGAGGACTGGTGTTTCTCAGACCAGGATAACTGGTGTTGCTCACACTGGGAGGGTTAGTGCTCTTCTTACTGGGAGGACTGGTGTTTCTCAGACCAGGATAACTGGTGTTGCTCACACTGGGAGGGTTAGTGCTCTTCTTACTGGGAGGACTGGTGTTTCTCAGACCAGGATAACTGGTGTTGCTCACACTGGGAGGGTTAGTGCTCTTCTTACTGGGAGGACTGGTGTTTCTCAGACCAGGATAACTGGTGTTGCTCACACTGGGAGGGTTAGTGCTCTTCTTACTGGGAGGACTGGTGTTTCTCAGACCAGGATAACTGGTGTTGCTCACACTGGGAGGGTTAGTGCTCTTCTTACTGGGAGGACTGGTGTTTCTCAGACCAGGATAACTGGTGTTGCTCACACTGGGAGGGTTAGTGCTCTTCTTACTGGGAGGACTGGTGTTTCTCAGACTGGTGGTTGCGGTTGAGGGTGTGGCCCAGTTTGACTGCAGACAGAGGAGGTCAGGGGGTTAAAATGAATGTTTAAAGGAACAGTCCAACATGTTTTCTGTTTTCAGTACGGTGTGGAGTTCCTCAGGGAAACGTCCTGAGTCCTCTGATGTTTACCTGACTGTGCTGTGACATCATCATCTCACCTAACAGACAGTAAGTAAGGGATAATGCCCGACGAGGTGTCCATTATCAGAAATGAATGGATGACATGGAGGCGTTTCGCGGAGGACGGTTGCTTCCGCGAAGTCCATTCATTTCTGATAAATGGACACCTCGTCGGGCATTATCCCGCTTATACCATGGTCACTTACGAAAGAAATAAATATTAAATCAATTAGTAATACGTTAATGTTGTTTTTTAACGTTAAAATCGTAAGTTTTTCCACAAGAAGCGGCTGAGTGGACTATTTAATATCTCTCGTTGTGACGCGTTGCCAAGGTAACCGGCTCTGGCCACAGAACCTGCAGCTCAGTCGACTGCAGCTGTTCGTCTTCTCTCTTTCTCTTCTGCTGCATCCCAGTCTTCAAAATTATCAAATTCACCAAATAGGTTAAAGGAAACTATAAAATCACTCATGTTTTGTCTGCTGTCTTGCCGTTGTGATAAATAAACTGTGAAATAACGCATGTTAACGTATGTTCTGAGTTTCTGTTGCCACGGTTACAAACTAGCGTTTGAGCCAGCACAATAATTTAGAACAATCAGGCTGGGGCGGAGGTTTAGCTCAGTGGGTAGAGCGTCCGCCCCATGTCTGGAGGCTGTTAGTCCTCTGCAGCGGCCGCTGGTTCGACTCCCGCCTGCGGCCCTTTGCTGCGTGTCATCCCCTCTCTCTGCCCTGTTTCCTGTCTATCTTCAGCTGTCCTATAAATAAAGGCGCAAAAGCCCAAAAATATAACTTAAAAAAAAAAAAAAAAAGAACAATCAGGCTATTTGAACTTTTTTATAGGTGTCCTTAACGGACACCCTGCAGCCAATCAGAATCGAGTATTCACCCAGACCATGGTATAAAATACGTTTATCATCGGATGTGTAATTAATTAATTAATTACAGATTTTCATAAATTCAATGCGATACAGACAGCATATATTGATCACATATACTGTATGTGAATATGTTGATATCAGCAGCTGTTCTCTTAAACTGTTTGGATGTAAATACACACTCATAAATGTATATAAACTAACCACAAATATAGTGTTTGCAGCAAATAATTTTATGAACACCTGTTCTTAAAAGAGCAGTGAGGTAAAAAGACACAAAATATGAAACAAAAAAGTAAAAACTGATCAGACAAAAACAAGACTCCCTCTGAAAAACATCTTCACCGTCAGCTTCATCCAAACTTTACAGAAACTAAATAAAATTCAACAAAAAAGTCTTGGTTCATCATCTACTGTCCCAACAATCACCAACTCTGGTTTTGTCCAAATAAATCCTTAAATTAGGTTGTGAAGGAGCGCGGAGCGTGCAGTGCACACTTTAACTTTCTCTGTGTGAAAATCTGATGTTTTCACATCACAGATGATGAAGAGGCATTAAAACAGGTCAAACACACTCAGGGAGGCTCATACAGGTATTTAGTGTGGTGCACTGCACTGTAAAAAAGAAGGCAATTTGCCAAATATTCATATTGGACGGCAAAATCTGATTAGACTGAAAAAATCTTAGTCAGGGGCAGTCCTACATACAGATGGATGAATAACAAGGTTATAAAAATAAACTGTTTTTATGGTGGAGTTCACTGAGAGACTTTACTGTCTCAAAATAACAGTTTACACTCAACCAATTACAACAGCTTTGTCTGCTGGGCGATGTGAAATGCATGCTGGGATACCTGTCCAAACTGTTAGCCTAGCTTAGCACACAGACTGTGAATGTGAGTGGGCTCAGTGTGAGTCAGGTCACCTGAGTGGCATCAGTGTTGATAAGTGGTGTTGTGATGTCATCATGTTACCTGTGCAGGTGTCCAGGGGTCCTGTTCTTGTCCGTCTGTCCATACTTCCCTCCTCTTCCTCTTCCTGTCAGAGCATCACAGAGAGTTTTACAAAGAATATTTATTATTTAACTTTAATGTTTTACAGGAAGAGAAAATGATTCATCTTCAACTTTAATTTAACCAGTTAGATATCTTCTGTTTCTGATTCAAGTCTCAGAGGACAGACTGTGTGCTGGGCAGATTGTGTGTGTATAAATAAATTTTATACATATATAGTATATATTTATATTTTGTGTATCTATATATTTCAGTCAGACAACTCACATTTAGAATGTTTATTCAGCAGCAGAACATGATTTGAGTTTGGCGTCTAGGCTCCAACTTCATCACTCCAGGAGTGATGAACAAATTCTTGAACCCCCTGTCGGAGCCTGCAGGTGGATGCTGGGGTGGTGGTGGGGTTAAAGAGCAGGTAGCAACGCTAGTGCAGGGCAGGTTCAGCAGTTTAAATAGACCGCGGGATTGGAAGTGTGCGTTTGGTATGTAGCATTGAGAATGAGGTCACGTGAGATTGGCGGAGCAGCTCGGGTTGACTGCCTGAACTAGCTCGTAGGCGTCGCCACATATATGTCATATCAGATATACTGAATGACTGTCACAGTCTCTTGATGAACTCCTGATGAGCTCAGCTGTATATTAAAATTAAATTTTTTTTTCTGGTAATAAACAAAAACTTTATGACATTAACTCACTTATTATGACACCAGGTTTGTGTCTCACATGTGTCCCAACACACGTGTTTCATATTCCACTGTGCTGACTGATAGGTAGATGGGCGTGGCTTGTAACAACATAAACACTCTCTAAAGTCACACCTGTCAATTGTGTTGTTGCCATGGAGCTGCTGCCTGTCCATCAAAACATTCTCCTCTTGCTCCTCCTCTGGCGCCGCCTCCTCAGGTGTGTTTAGGTATTTGCTCCAGCAGCTCACCTGATGGTGTGTCACCTGGACACGGTCAGACAGAAACAAGTTTTATTGCCTGAATATTAACATTTGCAAAATGGGTATGTCCGTGTTTGTGTGTTCACCTGGTCGTCTCTCTGCTCCTCAGGTTCATCCTCTGCACCTGCCTCCACCTGCTGCCTGTTAACAACCATCACAGCATCAAACATGTGAGAACAGCTGGATAAACACATGAGAACAGCTGGGTAAACATGTGAGAACAGCTGGGTAAACACGTGAGAACAGCTGGGTAAACGGGTGAGAACAGCTGGGTAAACACGTGAGAACAGCTGGGTAAACGGGTGAGAACAGCTGGATAAACAGGCGAGAACAGCTGGGTAAACAGGTGAGAACAGCTGGATAAACATGTGAGAACAGCTGGGTAAACAGGCGAGAACAGCTGGGTAAACAAGTGAACTGATGTGTAGAGCTGCTGTGCACTGTGGGACAGGTTGGTTACCATAGCAACCAGGTGTGGCGCTCCTGCTCCTCTACCATGGCTCCTCTCATGGCGTTCAGTTTTTGAACATGGCGTCTGCAGTCGGCTCCGGAGCCCCGCCCAAACTCCTGTCAACCAATCAGCACACAGGTAATAATGCACCTGTGGTTCTAATCAGCTGACACCAGGACAGTGGTCACATGATCACGTTTACATCAGAAGTCTGATTGTTTTCATCATCAGCTCCTCTGTAGATCAGTTTATTGATCCATTGATTGATTGGTTCAGTTTATAAAAAGTCTTCAGATGATTCAAAGATTCAGTTTAAACGTGTTTTCAGAATAAAAGCTGTAAAACGTCACTGAAGGAGACAAACAGCAGACAGACACAGTCAGAGTCAAACTGGTGGACGTCGTGAGACTGAGTCTTGGACTGTTGGTGAACGAAAGGTTAATGTTGTGTTCACTTACGTGTTTCTGATGAAAACAATAAAAACTCTGAGTTTTAAAGAGGAAATTTTGTTCTGACCTTCAGCAGCGACTGTTTCTCTCCACACAGTTTACAGCTCCACCTGTTCACCTTCTTCACCTGACAGACACAGCACAGGGAAAATACACACAGTCACTCATCAGAGCAACAATAACACAAAAATATCAAAAAATAAAGAAACAAAAGGTATTATCTGATACAATTCATCCATCACATATGCATCATTAAACCTGAGAGAGTCCAGAGAGAGAAGCATGAAAATTACACCGATTAAATTTATTTTAAATGTGAATGTTTGAATGTTGGCCAATCAAATACTGATAAAAGTTCTCAGTGAAGAAGTTGTTTATTTGTTTTAACTGGCAGGTTTATAAAATGCATCCATACAAAAGTGTTATTAACAACTTAGCTGTTAAAGAGATGGAAAAATTACCAATAAAAAAAGTATCAGATTGGTATCTGTATCAGCAGATATCGGTATCAAACATAAAAAGCCTCCTGTTGACTGTTTGTCACATATTAATAAAATATTGTGTTTTAATTCTTCATTCTGCCCTTCATGTCTGTACTGCTCCTCATCAACAATAAAGGACAATTTCATAAAATAAAAAATATGTGTGTGTGTGTGTGTGTGTGTATATATATGTTAGGGATGATGATGATTAATCAATGATCAATTAATCTGTAGTTAAGAGCTTGATCAACCAAGTAAAATTTAATTAATCTACAATCAAATAAAAATCTGAAATATGATTGATTTTTTAAATGAGTGAGCTTCAGGTGTTATCTGATGGTAGGTCTTTATATCAGCCTGATATTGATCAGTTACATCTGTTTATATCAGTATCAGCGTGTCTGTTATACTCTGAAATTAAAACTCTTTTTATAATTAAAACTCTGTTCTATGTTCTTAATATTATATTCTGTACAAAGAATATTGGCTGATGCTACTACTACTAATTTATTTAATTGATCGTTAATGTTTTCAATGATCGATTTAGGAACGAGCTTGTTAGCCAGTGTGTTAGCCTGTGTGTTAGCCAGTGTGTTAGCCAGTGTGTTAGCCTGTGTGTTAGCCAGTGTGTTAGCCAGTGTGTTAGCCTGTGTGTTAGCCTGTTAGCCTGTTAGCTCAGGTTGTTACCTGTTGAACCTGGAAGCTCTGACAGGAGAAACACCTGACGACGTGAAACTCCTGACCCATGGCGAATTGACGGGACTGAACAGGTTCCTGAACAGGTTCTGGTTCTCCTCTGGCTCAGTTTCCCGGGACCGTTTGAACCTCGGTGATACGTCACAGGCTACGTCACAGGCTACGTCACAGCAGCGCCAGTGAAAACAGAACAGAACAGAAGAGCGCCTCCCGCAGGCCGGAGGACAAACAGCACCGACATTAATATAACTGTCGGTGTTGGAATCACTGACAAAAGTAATCCAAATGACTGATTTCAGTGACTGAATCCAATAGAATGATGTCACCAATCAATACAGCTGATCAGCTGTTTTTGAAGACACAGGAACAACTCACAGCAGAAGAACAAAACAAACAAACAAAACAAAACAGTAAATATCACACATTTACAAACAGGTTTAAAATAAGTCAACTTAGAGATGAGACACGTTTAATTATCAGATTTTATTAGCTTTGTTAAACACTTAATTCTGATTGGACAGCTGTAACATTCCAAACTTAGCTGCACAATCAATCAATCAATCAATCAATCAATCAAATAATCAATTATGAATTAACTACTAAATTAACTGTTTTGATAATGGAATGATTGTTTTGAGTCATATTTTTAATTTTAAACAAAGTCTAAATTATCTGATTTTAGCTTCTTAAATGTGAATATTTTCTGGTTTCTTTGACAGTAAACTGAATTTCTTTGAGTTGTGGACAAAACAAGACATTTGAGGACGTCATCATGGACTTTGATCAACATTTTCTGACATTTTATGGACCAAACAACTAATCAATTAATCTAGAAAATGATCAACAGATCAATTAATAATGAAAATAATTGTTACTTTCAGCCTTAAGATGTAATATTTCTGAATAAATAATAAGACTATTGGACACTGTTCTGATCACAGACCAGAGGAGCAACAAAATCTTTTCTAACCAATATTTTGTGCTATTATTGATATTTTTAGAAAGGCAGTTGTGTAATAAGCTGGATAATGTACAGTAAGCAGGTCATTATGGTGAAATAAACTGGACCTACATTATCACCTACATAACAACAAATAGAAACTAAAAGTGTGAGTGCAGCTGAACGTCTTATTGATAAATCAATAAAAAAAAAACACTGAAGAAGAAAAGCAACTTTCTTTCAGTATTTATTAGATAACAGAATACAGATCAATAACTGATCAATAAAAT
>JAJHUR010112138.1:0-10179 GCA_027495735.1 Lutjanus campechanus | reverse complement strand
GAGGTGGATGGTTGTGCAGTAGGTTCCATGTCATTCTATGTCTAGTTCAGAATTGTCTTATAAAAATGTAATTCCTAGAGATGCTGGACTGGACAAACCATACTGTTCTATCAATGCAAACATGAGAACGCTAATATAGGTGATTTTGGATGTGATGTTTTGTAGGCTTGTGCTATAAAGGTATTATGATGTACCAGGGTATTAAGAAATCCAGATGATGTGATTTTCAACACCGCCATAAATACAGATGCTGCTCTGTCTATTAAACTGATGGGGAGATGCTGTATTGTTGTGTGCAGCTTACACCACCAGGGGTCAGTCTCTGCAGAGCAGTGCAGCTGAGCAGACAAACCTTGCTTTCAAAAGAAGAAGAAACATGGCATCTTGGGGATAAAGTTACAGGACTAATTAGTTAAAAAGAAGAAAAATGTCTCTGGTCCTGCTATGGATTATTTTGGATTCAGTCCAGATGATAAAGGTGAGCTAACAAACACTGCAGACGACTGACTGGCCAGAGTAGCGTTTTGTCCTGAGTGTGTAACTTTAGCGAGCATCACAGAGGGAGAGGGGCAGACTAATTACTGTCTTCATTGACAGAGTTTCAGTGAATGTGCACTGAGTGGAGGGAAGGGTTAACAGTGAAGTTGTCATTCTGGAAGAATTTGTACAGAGACGGCGCCGTAAACTTACAGTGAGGTTTGAGTTTGTCAGTGAATAAAGGCTGCATCTTCTCAAGACTCAAGTGGTGCTCCTGCGCATGTTGTTCCCCAGGTGAGGTCAGTGTAGCTGAGCCGCTTTACACAAGTTTTACACAAATACTTCCTAAAACTGTATACCCTGGTCAAATGTCAGGAGGGTATGAGGGTATGAAAAAATGGATAGTGCCCAAGCCTAATGTTTTGTTTGGAGGACTTGTTGTTTTGCTCCTCAAAAGTCATTTTTTATTAATAAAGAGAACATGAAAATAAAAAAAGACATCCCTTTGGTATTTCAAGATACTTCCAACATTTTAGTTGCTAATGTTGCCTGATTGTCCTGGAAAATCTCAGTTATATATATCACATGTTGATACATGTAGCCTCAAATTATACTCTAAACATCTAAGAAGCGGTAAACAACAAGGGACAGGCAAGTAGAGGACAGGGTCAGGCAGATGCAGATGAAACCTTGAACCAAAACAGAATTTCTCTGAAGGACTCCTGTATGCTACCTCGGGGGATTCAATCTCAACTGCTACCAGCACATACAATAATACACACAAACATCCATGTTCACCTGTACATGAGCACACAGTGCCCCTAATGCATCAAAGAGTGTTACCTTCAATCAGAACAGCACAAAAATGAGGAGGTGTGATCTTTCTGTTCGTCCTCTGTGTAGCTCTGTATGACATGATTTGTGTCATGGCCCCTTTAATCTCCATGCAGCTGAAAACCACCAAAAGGCCCAGGTATACTGTAACCTTTCCAGGAGAGAGACACAGACAGACATACAGTTAATATTTCATGTCTGCAGAGACTTTCAGCCCACGAAGAGCTTGGGACCTCATGAAACACCGTTTGATGGTTAAACCAAGTAGTGAAAAATCAGCTGGAGGAAACCCCTGGGATAAAAGGGGCCGAAAGCACTTTGTCGCTTCTTTCTCTTGGAACTCATTCATCTGAGAGAATTGGAGATCATTTTGGACCACAGAAAAAGCAAAGTGTAAATCTGTACCCAGTCCCTGTGAGTCTGTGCAGTCAAGCATCTGTGACAGTTTGTCTCCTTACACACTCAGCAACATATTGAGGATGCTGTTTGTGTTTTTGTATAAACGTTACCAAACCAAGCAACAAACAGGAAAAAATGTTGGGATGTTTGGCATTGTGCGCTTAACAGTACTAGAGACTTGAGACTCAGATTTGAGTCAGATTTGTGTCTCACATATTAGGACTTAAGACTTGTTTGGGACTTGACTGCTCTGAGACCTGAAATACCTGAGCCTTGACTCTCTAAAGGATTCCTTCGACAGCACAAACATCAAGTCTTATGTTATGATCTGGTAAAATCCTGAAACATGTTCAGTCTGACCTGCACAGCCACACAGCTTGAATATAAAATTCTTAGGTCTGCTGCACTCACAGGGATTGGTCTAGTCTTTTAGAAAAAGCACCATGAGCAGGCCTTTGAAAGCAAAATGTTCAAATACTGAATGATAACCATAATTCAGAGGTTTAAAAGACCTGCATGTTGATGTGCAGTTTGCTTATGAAGATGTGTGACTTGACTTGAGACTTGCTCTGACAGACTACAGACTTTACCTGAACTTGTAGTGATTGACTTGAGACTTGACTTAAATGTTCCTTGATTAACTTGAGAAATTACCAGGACTGGTGTCAAATGACTTGTGACTTGACTTGAATTTGTTTCAAAATACTTGAGACTTGACACAAAGCTGTGTTGACTGACTTAAAGAATAACTCTGGTATTTTTCAACCTGGGCCCCATTTCCCCTTGTGTATGTGTGTGTATGATTGATAGGTACAACTCGTTTTAAAATTGGTTCAGTATTAAGGGAGGCAGATGCAGCCGGTAGACGGTAGATATAGGGGCAAATACGTCCTGTAAAAGTTTGTGCATTAAAAGTTCTTTTTTCACCACAGTCCGGCTCAGATCGCCAGTGTAATCTCTGTCAACAGCTTCACTTACTGCTTGCTGTGTGTGATGACACACAGTCATGCCGAGAGCCGGTCAGAGCAGAGTTAGCTGTCCCGGAGTTCAGTGGAAAGTTTTACTGCAACTATTGAAAACAATGGCTCGTGTTTGTGCTTCGCCGAATTGCAAGAACAGGATGTCGTGCAACACCCCTCACAACTTTCATAGGCTGCCTTTGTCGGACAGCAACATGCTGAAGTTGTGGCTAATTGTGCTACAACTGGATGCTAACACTCCTGTCCAGACACTGCGCCTTGCAGACCATCGGGTCTGCAGTTCACGCTTTTCTCAAGATGACGACTGCCAGCCCAAGAAGAGAAGACACCCAATCCTGAAACACTTCACCAAACACACCTCAAGAAAACAGCTGTCCCACTCACTGCAATGAATACAGTCTTCAACAAGCAAAGATCCTGTGAGATGTCACAGAGTGAACAGTAAGAGAGACGCTTTGGATGCTGTTGACAGAGATTACACTGGTGATGTGAGCTGGACTGTGGCAAAAAAAAGCACTTTTAATGCACAAACTTTTACCGGACGTATTTGCCCTCATATCGTTATAACTCGTTTCGTGGCTGAATACTGAACCAATTTTAAAATGAGTTGTACCTATCAATCATACACACATACACCTAACTTGAAAAATACCGAAGTTATCCTTTAAGACCTAACTTGCCTTGACACAACTGTCTCCCGAGATCTTGAGATTTGTTTTGAACCTGTGACAGTTTCCTTGAGACTTGACTTGAACTCATCAGGACTAATTTGAGACTTGCCTCAGACTTCTGGCCATTGCCTGAGACTTGACTTGACTTGACCATCCTAAAACACTATTGTGTTAATTTGTTCTTTGTTCTTTCTTTGTTCAGTAATGTAACTATAACCCTTCTTACACTGCCTGTTCAAGGCAGAAATGTGCCTTTATTCTGTCTTGCCATCTGTATAAAAGTTGCAGCAGAGCCAAAACAGGGTCGAGTTGACATTTGAGTAAAAGGGTAATTAAGTGTATGATGTGATTTTGTCAAGTTGAGTCATCAAATTTGTGACTTGAATCTGACCAAATACACAAAGAAAGATAAATGCAACACTAATACAAAATACCTTCTGTAATTCACTCTTCAGGAGGATTTCTTTTTCTTAAAGCTGTCCTCTGCATCTTTATTGTTGTGTCTATTCAAAGAGCAGAAGAAATTTCTCTGCTGACTGCAGCAGACGCCTCTTCAGACTCTTTGTCTATCTCTGGAACTCCAATCAAAAGAAAACTGAACTTTCTTTACAGACAGCCATGGCCCTGACCTCTGTTTCGCTCACTGTCCTTTGTTTGGCTTTGCTGCAGATCTGCTGAGAGAAATATCTCAAGGGCAGTCACGCTTTTGGGCATCTTCTCTTTTGTCCTGGTCACAGTTTCAAGAGTTTGACTGATTTTTTAAGCTTTGCTTTGATTCTTGTTCCATGCTTTCAAAACCTTTTTTCCATGATGGTGTATGGAATTGATCCAGAGAGGAGATGTCCCTGCTCCCTGTTAAGGACAATAATGGTATGTTGCTGCACTGATTCAGGCAATATCTCCTTCATGTTTTCTTTCTTGCTCTGCTCTCTCATTGCATGGGCCTTGAGGGGCTTAACTGCCTCACTTTCTTTCAGAAAGCACACTATTAATTTCTGTTTATATGCTTTGCTATCTTTACTTAAAGAATTCATGGACGTCATATTTACAAAAAATCTTTATGATTTCAACTCCACAAGTCAGAAACGCATGTTGTATAAAATATTAAATGACTCAATCCATTTTACAGTAAGTTACAGCGATCAGGGCTGCAGCCCTGTTAAACTTAACAGTGGAAATTATCAGCCACAAAAGACATAAAAACATGACATTTTCAACACCAAATAAAACCCAGGGAAAGAGACAGGACAATTATGAAGCTGAGATAAATATTAAAACATTTAAATAAGAAGATAAAAGGGGGTCATAGTTGATGCACCAGGAATAAGGAAAAGGAAGGAGGAGACAGAAAGGCTGCTGAGAGAACAGGGGCAGAGCTGTCAGAGGAGGATAGCAGGATCGCTGCCCTCTGTCAGACTCTTCAGCCTCTAAATTACGAAAAAGAAAAGATGTCCACCAAAGTTTCAACTGCTCAGGGCCTCAGAAACACAGAGAGTGAAAGGGGAGACGGAAAAGTAAATGGAGGGATTGCAGATGGGCAAACTGTGGAGCAAACAGAAAAAAGAGGAGAGAAGAAGCTGTCAGATTTTTTTTATCTGAGTGTCAGTTTCTTATAGACCAGAGCAGAAGATCATTAGAACAGAGAAAATGTCTATTGAAGAGGTAATCTATCATAATGTAAAATTCTGTGACATTAATATTGCTTAGTTATTAACTTTATAACGTGTGAATAATAATGAAATATTCATGGTAGTTTTGTGAGCAGGTTTGAGGCAGAGACAGGAATTTCCTTGCAACTTCAACAGAAGGAAAGTTTTATATGAAGCAGAGAGAGCAGCCAAGAAAATGAGTTTTGACAGTGCAAATTCCACAGATATATTACGCTAATTTGTGGTTATGGGATAGTAAAAATCTTGGAAAACAGTGGAAAAAGAAAAGTTTGGGTTTGGTTGAAAACCTGCAATTTTTAGCATGTCAGCTGACTGCAGTAGTAACTGGGTGTTACTTTCAAGGACAAAGCTGCATCAGTTTTTGGGGTTACGGGTTCTCGAATCCTAATGAGTGGCTCTTCAAGTCTGTGTAAATGAAAGAGGGAGTTTTTCTTCTAAACACATTTTACATGTAAGAACATAATTGCTGAAAACGTGAAAAGACTGAGAACTATGTAGTGCTGAACTGTCGAGCGAGACTGCAAAACAGTAGTTGATGGAAACACATTAATCGGCATGGTCATGGAAATTCTATTATTATTTCAAAGGCCTGATCAAACAACAACTACAGTTCCCCATAGAAATGTGAGCCAACTAATGGCCTTCTAATGCCAATGTCTACATATAGCACATAAGAAAACCAGATTAGAGCAAGTTTTAGTTTCGCCTTAGCACCCTTATGTGATTTGAGCACAGCATCCATGTCATGACCTGCCCTCCATCAAATGCCGCAATCTGTCTACTGTTTCTACAGTATTTGCCCAGTGTCCTACACTGTGTACATCCCTCTGACGTGGGACGAGTGTGCAGTCTCCACCAACTGATCCTCTGACCCCTCCTGCTGATCAATACTGCCCCATCTGACCACTTCTATTCCTGGCTACCATCCCTGCAGAGTCAGCCGCCTTCCCCCCTGCCCTTCTTTTCCGCTCGCCTCGCTGGGACTGGCCTGGTAAAGCGGTGTCCGCTGCCAAGTCTGACTCATTTGAAGAGAGACGCTCTGTGACGACACATTATATGCAATACGGCCCATGATGCTGTGTGTGTGATACATTGTTTGCCGTAGACATATGGGAGTTACTAATTCAACATAGTACACAATTCACACAACCCACAGATGACCAACACTCAGATCGGGGACATATGATTTATTGAAAAGGCTCCCAGAGTAAAAAGCTGAGTGACCCAAAACTGTAATGAGAACAGTATATAAAAAGAGCCAGTCTGACCCATATCCAGTTTAAATATGGGGCGAGTACATAAAAAGATACAGTTAATCTGACAGTGTCTTGGCCCAGACTAAAACAGCTGCGCTTTTAAAAGCACATGAAAGGTACAGAACACTCTCACTTATTCAAAAACACACACACACACACTCTGTCTCTCTTTCTCTCTCTCTCTCTCACACACACACACACACAGATAAAGGACTTTTTAGGGGTCTTCTGTAGTTGCTGGTGTTGAGAGTTCTTCAGATCCTTCACTGCATCATTTTAAACCTGAAAGACGAGGAGACAAGACAAACAACAAACCTTTTAATGCAATAAATATAATACAACATGTATTTTACTGTGTCTACAGTATTGAAAAGACACAAAGAGAAACACACTGGAAACCTTTAAAGCTTTTAAGTCAGAGTAACTGATGGTCACCTGAAAATGGGAGTTTTTTTTTTTAGCCCTCAGCAGTTTCTCTCAGCTCAAATTGCAGCTCAAAACATCAGAGATACGCAGAGTCCAGGTTGGATCCATATTTATCTGAGTCTCTCTGGGAATCATGTTGACTAAAGCACTCCTACCTTTGAGTCGGATTTGAGAGTTATTTATAAAACATCCTACACTTACTTTCAGCAAGGAGAAGGACCACTACTGTAGTGTGACATCGTTTTTGTTGTTGTTGTTGTTGTTGTTGTTTTGTTTGTTTTGGTTTTTTATTAGCACAACCCTAATTCCAAAAAAGTTGGGACAAATAAAAACAGAATGTAATATTTGTAAGACCTTTCTGACCTATATTCAACTGAATACAGTACAAAGACAAGGTATCCAATGTTCAAACTGATAAACTTCAGTGTTTTTGTAAATATATACTCATTCTAAATTTGATGCCCGCAAAACATGTTCACCACCATGATACAACATTTTACACACATACATTCAACTTTTAACAACAACATATGCTTTAACAACACTCAGTAAGGATGTGGGAACTACAGACACTAACTGTGAAGTTGAATTGAAGTTTTGAAATGTTTATATGACAGTCAACAGTCCAGGGTCTCTGTTGTTTTTCAGTAGGAGATAGATCTGGTCTAGTACCTGAACTCTTTCACTACAAAGCCACGCTGTTGTAACACATGCAGAATGTGTCTTGCTGGTATAGGCGGGGACATCTCTGAAAACAACGTTGTTGGGATGTCAGCATATGTTGCTCCAAAACCTGTATGTACCTTTAAGCATTAATGAGGCCTTCACAGATGTGACAGTTAATCAGATCATGGGTACTAACACGCTGTCACCCCATCACAGGGGCTGTTTTTTAAAATTAGCTGAAATGTGAACCTGTCAGACTGCAGTCCAGTCCACTTTGCTTGGGGCCCAGAGAAGTTGGCAGTGTTTCTGAATGTTGTTGGTATATGGTTCACTTTGCATAGGAGAATCTTAAAGCTACTACAAAAAAACTTTCATATTTTGATAATTCTGGAGGCCCCTGTAGACAAAACTGGCAGTGTTTCCACCAACATAACCACAAAATAAAAAGATTGCACTGGTTTGGTATTGGTGTCGGCAGATACATGAGGTTGCTGTAATGTACGGGGTATATATGGATGATATTTACAAATACGCAAATTATATAGTGGACTGTAAAATCAAATGAAGACTGAAATCAGCCCCATCCACCCACAATGTTTTACAGTTCTTATAATAGTGCTGCATCTTGCACATATTGCAGAGGCACATGTTGGAAATCCTCCACAAAGAACATGAAATCCTCTCTTCTACCGTCCAACCCTCTCAACAACACCCTCTGTTAACTAACCTCACAAGAGGGCAATTTATTATTTCTGAGATGTCACACAATCTTGGGAAATGCACCACAACAATATGAACATATATTGTTACATGCATCCTCTTCTCTCAGATATTACAGCCCCACAATTATTTGAAATAACCTAATTTAAAAAATAACAGGATGTAAAATATTTTACCTGTTATAATTAAATCGAGATATCTTTCATTACGCAGCTGACATTCAGCCAGGGAGATGATTGTGTTTAAATAAGTTTTAGTCTGCTGTCATCTTTATGATGTGCACAAGCACGATTGAAGTTTGATTTATGACTGCCAAAGTTGTTGGCTCTGACAGAATCATCACTGTTTCACAGCCGCATTGTTCCTGTTTTAATAAAGTGCAACACTGTGAGGACACGAGTTTCTGCAGGGACAGCATGTGCTCTCCTTCACACCTTGCCCAAGGTCAGTCTCAAATATTCTTCATTTTTCTCAAAACCATATTCCAGTAAGCTGATTGTCATCTCTCATCTCATTGAATCTCTCTGCCTGAACACCATTTCCTGGCAACTCCTGACAGTTTGACTGTTTGACCAGTTAGAAGTGATCTCCTGCCTTGAGAAAAATATGGGCCCAAATCTGTTACAGGGAGAGCTGGATCTGATGGTATAGAAGACATATTTTAACCAGGGATGGAGGTAACACATTATATTTACTCTTGTTATAAAAAATTGTTTTGTGTGTGTGTTTGAACTTTTTGAGTATTTAAAAAAAAAAGTAATTTTACTTTTACTTAAGTGTTTTTTATCACAAGTATTATACTTCGCTACACTTAAAGTCATCTGTTACAGAGTAAAAACAAAACAAGTCACATGAGAGAGTCATAATGACCTGTGTGACAAAGGAACACAAAAAAGGAGCCAAGCCAAACCTGACATTTTGTCACGCCCCTTAGCGACTCATACAGATGTATAACCCAACTGCTTAGTACCCTTGAGTGGCTGTATTGGACACGTCATGCTTTCAAGTTATTTCAGTGTAAACACGGCTGTGTGAGACGCAGTGAGCTTTGGACGTAGTATAAAGAGTGAGAAAGTCCGCATATGGAGGGGGTGGGCTGGATGGGTGGGTCAAACATGCTGGACTGTCACCCAGGAGACCAGGTTTCGTATCCAGTGTGAAAAGGTTTAGGGTACATAACGTGTGTCTTGTGTGTGACATACGGCATCTAAAAATGGGCATAAAGTAATGATAAAGCAGCAGTAGTGGCTATGATGGTATGGAGTAGTGCAACAAAGCTCCACCTCCAGCAGCGCTGACACAATTCTGTGGAGACAGACGGGTCTGTATGTGTGAGACAACAATGTGCTGCACACTAATGCTTAGGTATTAATAATCTAATGACACTTCTAGGGTATGCTTTTTTAATGGCCAAACGTAGTTTCAGTGTTTCCCCTATATGCTGCTAGAAGCACTGGTACACAGCTGCTAAAAAATAACTATTTTATGAGAAGAGACAAAATGAGAGGGCTGAGTCTCATCTCTTTGGAAACTTTTTTGCTATGGACGCTTGATATCCCATCTAATTAACACACTTGTGAGTAATGCATATAAGCGGAGAGGAACAGGGCTCCATCTTTACTTAGGATACAACACGCAAGACTCTGGTGGGGTTGGAGGTCTCTGAGCATGAAGTGTCATCACTGTAAAAACACACATGCAGTCACAGTTGATAGGTTAAACCATTTTTGGTGTCTGGTGGGTTTTGGGGTTGATTTGTTGGTCCCCTCCCCTTACTTATTGTCCTGCAGGTAATAGATTACAGTCTCATAATGCATGGGACCGGACAAGCTGTCTTGGCATGTCAAGCCCAACCAGCTCCTGCAACTGTATACTGAAAGCTGCAACAGTACAACAGTGTATCTATTACACTCATTTCATACCAGCAGCTCGAGACAGAGTTAAAATTGTGCAGTTGCTCATTTGTTAATATGTATAAATGTGTTAGTGGCTGCAGACGCTGTGGAGTTTATATTGTTCATACAGTACATGTTTGTGTTATCTGCTTTGGTGATGTTTTATTATGCTGTAGATTCTATAG
>JAJHUR010112137.1:0-15615 GCA_027495735.1 Lutjanus campechanus | reverse complement strand
AATGGCAGTGAACGGTGACCACGGATAAAACGTTTAAAAAAAAGCACACAAAACAAACACAAAATGTCTCCATCCTGCTTGTGTGGTGTAATCCAAGTGTCCACGAGCCGTGACATTAAAAATTAATGGCAAAAGACGTAATTTATGCCATGTTTTTAGCCGAAATGTCAACAGTAGCATGTAGCCGGTAGGATGTAAACATGGCGTCGATCTCGCGAGACTTCCGCACATGCGTCCATTAAGATATATACAAAGTCTCGTATGTGTCAATAGACACACCTTCACTGGGCAGCCCTGTTGTAATGGAAATCCAAAACCTCTATTGCGCTGGGCTGATGAGTCCAGTCAAACTGAGTCAAGCCAGGCCAGCTCTGTGTATGGAAAAGGGACATCTGTGATCTTTGGCGCCCCCCCTATAGGACCCCAGGTTGGGAACCAATGGTTTAGAGAGATTACGCATTGATCTAGTTGATTAAGTTCAGACTCAGACTCTGTCAGTTGTGTCATGTTAAATATAATTGACACAACACCAGTATAAACACTGAATCAACACAAATATAGGGAGTAGAGACAATGGTCATATCAATCAGTCCTCTGATATCAGCACTTCAGTTGACAGCTGTCTGCAGAGCTTCTGCTTGGGAGACACCTGGATTAAATTCACACATACGCACAGGCCCACATGTATTTCCCCACAGTCACACACGCAGACCCCTGTCAGCCATGTTTGCATGTGATGGGAGACACCTCATCGCCGTGCTGACAAGGAGGACTTTCACTCTCTGCATACTTCACACAAGGCTGCGAGCTGTCCACCGCTCCCCTCAACTGTTCATCAGCTTGACTGACGGCTCGCAAATGTTTGGGCTCCTCGACATGTCCGAGGGCGCAATTTGTCAGATAAACAACTCTCAGGAGCAGACAGCAACTGGCTTGTCTGATGAGGAGGCGGAACAGAGCAAATTGGAGAAACTGAACGCAACAGAGAGGTCACCGGTGTTATCTCTGTCAGTGTGTCCGTTTCACTAATCAGGCCATTAGTGAAACAGATAACAGGAGTCTTATTCTCTGGGGCTTCTGAGTGTTTTCACCTTTTTACTTGCATGGGAAAGTGCAGCTAGTCCTTTTTTGATGGTCTCTTTTTGAATGAAAAAAAACATAATTCCGTGTGATATCTCACCTTCACCGTGTTGTAAAAGCTTCAGAGTTCGCCTGCGGGGACATGTGTGGGACGTCAAAGACTCTACTGGGAAAAATGAGGAGACTGAATCCGGTGAGGGGGCCTTTTAGGAGTGTGACCTTGTATTGTACTGCAGGATTTGGCCGCCTGGTGATTGGGAACGTGCTGCCTGGCGACTCTTATCATTCCTGTCTGTCAGAGACGGGAACACTCATGGCCTGTGGGGATGGCTGCCTGAAATTCTCTGGAGAGGTCTGCTGTTGGCTCAGACTCTGCAGGTCAGAGATCACATCGGCCACTGGCCACATTCCAGGAGGACAGGAGAGAGGGTGGTAGAGGTTGTGGAGGCACCACCTGACTACTGTAGGTGCTTCACTTACAGAGAAAAACAGTAATTATATGATATATTTAAATGGACGGGACAGGTGAGAAATATATCCTAGTGAATATCCAGTGATGAAGAGAACATGTTGCTGTGAAACAGGAGTAAGATAGACATGTGAGTAAAAAGAGACAATCACGTGGAAAGTGAATAATGTGATCATAAATTTGGAAAAAGAAATAGCTGCACGTGGAGAGAGTAGCACTAGGAGCCAGGAAAAGAATGATTTACATTGACGTACGTTTGAAGCTAATTACATATGAACTTGAGGTATTATGAGAGTGATTATCTGTGCCAGCTCAGTATCCCATGAATTATGGTCATATTGGGTGATTCGGCACCAGGCCTAACTAATTTCCATCATGTACCAACTGTCAGTGTCACTGCAGGATATAGAGTGCTCAGTATGCAGTGGAAAGTAGAGGTATCAGTGTGCTTCAAACAAAGCGCTTGTTGGATTGTCTGCAAGCGTCTGAATCCCCCTCCCCCAACACCTATCCAACTTCGGAAATGGGGTAAGGGTGTTTAAAAAGTTGCAACAAAACAGACAAATTATGAGGCTATCAGTTACGTTCATTCAATCACAGCGGGACGTTAAATCAGTTTTTACTGCCAGGGCAATGTCTGGTCTCACGTTACATAGGATTCTGTTTTTAATCAGGAAAACGGGAAATAGGAAAAAGAGAGCAGAGGTATTGGACAGGCACTTTGTTATCACCGGATACCATGAGCTGAGGTATCATAGTTGGTATTGGGAGAGAAAAAGTATAAACCTTGTCTTTAGACTTTGTGTTTAGATGTGGTTAGAAGACACGCTGTATGACCTAGTTTAAATAAGATATTTCAGTGCTCAACAAGGAGAATAGCCCGCCTGCCTGGGGCGAGTAAAATTACACGCCAGGATTTTATCTAGCAACTCACTTGCCCAATCGTGCAAATGGTAAAAATTAATTAGACTATTTTAATAATCAACAAATAGTTAAATTAAATTTTCATCACAGAATGGCAGAAAATGCTGTTTTCAGCCTTGCAAATATGGAATTTTTTCTTTCTTTGTTCTTTTCTTTGCTTATTTTCATATTAAACTGAATATCTTTAGGTTTTGTACTGAAAAAATGAGACATTTAAAGAAATCAACTTGGAAAAACTGGGATGGACATTTTTTTTTTTTTTTTACTATTTTCAGTAAATCTTGATTTCAGGCAAGTAGATTAATGACCCACTTGTCCAACCAGGCAAGAGAAAAAACATGAATGCTGGACCCTTGATGTAGGGAGATTTATTAGCAGAACATGGCAGAAATGGAATATAATATTCACAAGTATGTTTTCATTAGTGTACTCACCCGTGAATTAGATTAATTGTGCTTTTGTTACATTAGAATGAGCCTTTAATATCAACAAAGGGCGCAGGTCCTCTTCCATGAAGGCCTCCATTTCGCACTACCAAGTTTCTACAGTAACCCAGAATGGACTTAGTGAACACTGGCCCTCAATACGAACTGGATTTTTTTTTTTCAGCATGCTCTCAGAACTGACAGCTTGCAGATAGTGAGGAGAAATACGTTGATTTTGACAAAAAGTGTGTCGGATTATATCGCTAACTATGCCTTTAAATAACTGTTTGTTATTTGCGCGAACAGATCCAGGGCTGGTGGAATTCTGTTTGAATAGAACGCTGGCAGACGTATCTGTCAAAGCAAAGGAAAACATAAGCTCAATAAATTCATCTGGTATCCACGTTGCGCTGCTAGCTCAACACACCTGACTCTTCTACCAAACTATTGCCCATTGCATTGTGGGCCATGTAGGTACCAGGTTCTGAGAAATAGTAGAATGCATAGAATTAAAAAAGAAACAGAGGAAAAGAAGGTTCTACTGAAAGAAAAGGCATCAAACATTTTCTCCTACAGATTCCATAAATAGACAAAGCGGATACAGTTTGACATGAGTACATATTTATTTTTCTGTATTAACATAAAATATAAAATAGACTCCTTTAACCCCATTATTCCCTTCTTATTAGATCCAAAGTCCGTCTTAGCCCAGTCTTTCCAGTTTGTAATTTCACAGTAAAGCACACTAGCACAATGCTTAGTATCATTCGACAGCCGTCTACATCAAACCAAAGCAAACAGTGGATCAAAAGCCAGATACCTGTTGTAGCTCTTCTTCTTTTTAATGAAATTTCCAAGGTGTATTGGAAGTGAAGTACAATGTACATAAACAGAGAATGATCAGACTAGATTGCTGTCCTGAGCGTTAATTGAAGAACATCTGTAATGAACACATACTTGACCTCTGATAGGATCTCCATACAATTGGCTGGAGCGTGATCTCAATATAAAAGTTGTTGTTTTTGCTGAGGCTGATTCCCATAGCTCCTGGTATGTCAGCCGAAACCTTTGAAAATACGACCCTCTGTGCCATGTTATACTTGGCCTTTGCGATAGGCAGCATTTAGGAGACATTTTGGAGGTAACATTTGATGGATTCTCTGTTCCTCACTTTAATGAAGAACATATCTAGAACAGGGGAAAGGCCAGAATCGCAGCGTTTGATAGCGAGGTCTTATCAGTCTGTCTGCAAATAAAGCACACTATCACATGGTGAGCTGGAACGATCTGTTGGTGCTGTGGGCCAGTGTGTTTCGATCACTGCAGTGATATCACTGCTTGATTACACTGAACACTGCTGGTTGGTGGAGACAGGCATCTGACTGCAACTTTTGCCAGTACCGCTAAAACCACACAGTCAGTCCAGGACTGGTAAGTGGGAGAGTGTTTCCGATGCTCAAACTTAAAGCTCCACTGATCAATAATTTTCATATTAACCAAGAATCAAATGACTAGGGCTGCAACTTTTCATTGTCGATTAATCTGTCGATTATTTTCTTGATTAATCAATTAGTTGTTTGGTCTCAGTTTGTCCACAACTCAAATATATTCAGTTTATTGTCATAAAGGAAGAAGTAACCAGAAAATATTCACATTTGAGAGGCTGAAATCAGAGAATTTGACTTTTTTTCTTAAATTTTTTCTCTCTTTTTTCTTAAATTAAACTGATGAATGGATTATCAAAATTGTTGCCAGTTAATTTAGTAATTAATAATCAATTAATCAAAGCAGCGCTAAAAATGACTACATGTAATATGACAGTGTCACTCACAATAACTCATAAGCTACTGGCTTTTAACCCTGTAAGGTCATTGTCTCAGTTTTGACTACAGCCCGACCGATATATCCGTCAACTGATATTATCAGCCCAATATTGGCCTATCACAGCTATAGTAGTCGATATCAGTATCTGTATATATATTGTCCGATATGCACCTGTATGAATTCTTTCTTTTTAATATAATTTAATGAGGATTGTTTTTATTTGTTACCTTTATTGGCAACATTCTGTACTCATTTTTCTTGATTTAAATAGTTAGTTAGATACAGTATATACATAAATTTTGCTTGACTTTTTATTTTTTTTATTTAAGTTATTTGTAATTACTAAAAATCACCAGTGAAAGTTTACAGTTCCAGTGCCCTGATCATTTTGGACACTAAAGTTTATTGTTAAACTGTCAAATATTCTGCCTCTATTGCATATCTTTGTCATAAGTGTATTATTTAAAAAAAAAAGTGTGTTTATGTATCCTATATTCTGCATAAAGAAATCATCCCATTTATCCATATCAGAATTGTTTTACTCCCTGATTTTGGTATCAGTATCAGCCCCACAAGTCCAGTATTGGTCGAGCCCTAATTTAAATATTTATTATATCATGTGTATCATAAACTGATGTGAGCATTGAGGTTCTGTCTCAGTGTCATTCCAGCAACAAGAAGCTGTTTTCAGCCAAAAATCTCTGATAAAAACCGCTGTAGACTGTATCTGCCCAGCAGCAAACAGCACAAAGACATGGTGAGAGACCAGCTGGTAAAGAAAGTCATACATCTAACTTAATATCTAACTAAGTGCCAACAACCCCACACATTTTCTTTCAGAGTTGACAGAGAACAAACCAGAGCTACAAAGAGAGAGAGAGAGACTGTTGGTCTTACATTTGTCAGGTAGCTATCAACATATTCAAATTCATGTTGAACAGGCATCTAATTCTCAAGCAAATCTAAAGTAAACTTTTGAAATGTCACAAAAAAGAAATAAAAGAACAACAAACAAACTTGGCTACGCAAAGTACAGTTTTTTTTTTTTTCAGAAGTTACACAAGTAATGAAGGGGATAGAAGAAGTAGAGGTTGTGAACTGCAAACGAAACCAGTTGTTTGCCAACTGCTAATAAACCTCAAAGAAGAAAAAGAGGAAGAAGAAACAAAATCAATCACTTTGCAAAAAATGGATAGAGATCGTCTGGAATATTTTAAATTGGACAAGCTGTAATTATTCTTTCATGGGACAGTCAACACATGGGACAGTTCTTCTCTCAGACTGGAAACAGCTGATCAGTCATGTGAGTTAAATGTTCGCTATGTCAGAACTTATTCGGAAAAGTATTCCCACCTCTCATGAGGTGCAATATCTCTTTTACAAAAATGGTCAAAAGAAAGAAGAAAAGTTTTATTTTTTTTATTTTGCTGTTTCCATCAACCTTTTCCAATGTGATACTTCAAAATGAACATTAAAATATCTTCATGGAAACATGGCTAATGCATCATATACTAACATATATTTACAATGTATCTAAAGTACAGTAGAGGCTATGAACTGGAAACTGGAGCAGAAACAGCAGATCAGTCATGAGCAAAATTTTTGCTCCATCCAAACTTATTTGAAAAAAGTGTTTCCATCTCGCATTAAACAGATTAACTGTTTTTGGAGGCAAAAATGTTAAAAACCAACTCAAGTGTAAAACTTTTTTGCAAGTTAGAGTAAGTTTTTCTGAATTTTGTCACTTCGATGAACCTTTTCTTAATGTTATCCTTCAAAAATACATAAATGGAAGCAGAGGATCCTACAGTGACATATAGTTACAATGTAAATCTACATTTTATGTTACCGTACTGCTGTAACAGTTACTATATGATAACATGACAATAGATTTAAGGCCTTTACTTGCTTTATCTGCAGTGATTTGAAAATATAAGATCTGTCCTCACCAGTTGTATGTTAAAACTTTCCAAAACCTCTGACGAGTTCAGCCATCAGTGACGACAATCGAAACAACCAGGACAAGTGGAGACATGCTTAAGTCAGTGACGTCCACATTACCAGCTGTTTTTCTGCAGTCTAAAGGTTCCGCCGCTAAATTCAATTATAAGGTACTTAAAGTATCAGGTTTCCTCTGCACATTAAACCCAACACATAGAGCAACTACAGATGGCAGCATGGTAACTCTGTGGTCAGTTCTGTCACCTCACACGGCCTCGGGTCGTTTCATACTTTTGACTGCTGTCTTGGTAAAATGCAAGTTCACTGCAGTTTGCCCTTTTTGGCTTCTGCTCCTAACAGCTCTGTCAGGAGAGGTGGTGATCACAGCGGCGTGCAGTAGAGGAAGCAGCCATTTCCATTGTCTGCTGCGGTTCAAGTACATCTGACCTGGCAAGCATCCCTCACAACTGTGTGTTGGTTTTTACGGAGCTTCAGCTTCACCACTGGGCTGAAAAGTTACACTTGATGGGATGTTAATGTGCCTTTTTCTTTTTTGTGTGTGTTTCTGAGAAGGGCTCACTGGTTTCTACACGTTTTCCATCGTCCTCCTTTTTTCCATCAGTTACAGTTGGGTTGACAGTCACTGTATAGACTTAATTAGGCACACATGTGGATCATTTTGCGTGTCTATGTCCTAATTACTCATCAAGCCACTTCTCATTTGTAAACTCATTATTACCCCCGCCAGGTATAAGCCGGGAGGGGATCATGTAATCGCTTCCACGTGTGCGTGCGTGTGTGATGACCAGGAGCTACAGCTTGTCCGCAGCTAATCTCAAATACTCCTGGACCGATCAGTCTAATTTTGTTTGTGCACATTCATCAGTGTATGCTGACGGACCTCTGTGATTTAGAATTCTTGAAAAAGCTTGAAAAACCTTTTTAATAACCGTTATGTCTTTATATTTTTATGGCCGGAGGCATTGTTTTCAGGTCATCCCATACTTGTGAACGTGATATCTTAAGAACATCTAGATGGAATTTCTTCAAACTTGACATAAATGTTGATTTGGACTCAAAGATGAACTGATAAGACTTTGGTGGTCAAAGGTCAAAAGGTCATGGTGACCTCACTAAACACGTTTTTGGCCACAACTCAAGAATTCATGAGCTAATCATAAAAGAAATGAACCAGAAAGATCTAATAGGGTGAAATGATGAGGTGTTGACATTTTATATCCAAAAGGTCAAAGGTCAACTTCACTGTGACATCACAATGTTCAGTCTTCTATCAGTCCTCTGTCCTCCTCTGTTTCTCACTGGAAATTATCTGAGGTGGCAAAAGTACACATGTTCTGTACTCAAGTAGAAGAAGATTGTACAGATTCCTGTTTTTAAAAAGACTCAAAAGTAGAAGTACTGATTCAACTTCTTTACTCAGTAAAAGTGAAAAAGTAAAGGTTCTGAAATGAACGCGAAGTATTAAAGTAAAAAGTCGGCCCCTTGAAGGACTGTTTCTGTGCAAAGCTAAATGAATCTCACATTTTCTCCGTGGTTAAGTTTCTGTCTTTGTCTGTTTTTTCTTGTTATGTCTTTTACGTTTTTTGTTTTTTTCACATCGTTTTCGTCTTGTGTCTTCTACGTCATTGTTGTCTTGTTATGTTGTTTTCATATTATGTTTTGTTACATCAGTTTTTTCTTGTTATGTCTCTCACATCAATTTTGTCTTGTTATGTATTGTTTCATCACTGTTGTCTTGTTACACCTTTTATGTAATTTTCATCTTGTTACACCTTTTTATGTTTTCATTTTCCATTAAAACTAGAGTACCAAGCCTGTTTTGGAAATGTAAGAAGTAGGAAGTACAGATATTTGTGTTAAAATGTAGGGAGTTAAATTAAAAAGTTGTCGGAAAAAGAAATACTCAAGTACAGATATCTGAAAAATCTACTTCATTGCTGTAACAATGTAATTCTACTGAGTAACTTCCCATCAGTGGAAATGATTCACTGGATTCACACATGTATAGTGACACCTATTATACTTAATACCTTTCACTAAATTCCAGTTACAGGTAAATATAGTAGTAAGTTCCATATTAAATTCCTTCAAAGTTTTCATGGCATACATCATATGAGTCTGGACAGGATGGATGTAAACTTGACTGGTTGGTGGAGACAAGTGTGAGGCAGTAATTCTAGTTTTTGACTGCTCTGTTTTATACAAGCATTGACAGCTGACTTCTCACTTTTCTTAACCAGCCGCAAGTGATCAACAGCTGCATCAGATTGAAATCTTGTTTCAGCTCGGGACAATGTACGTTGGAGTCATGTTAATGTTAGCAGAACTCCGCTGGCTGCATCTGGCAGTTGTAGTGGCATTGCAGTAGGTGCTTCACCATCTGTTGCCTGGTGGGGATCTGCAGGGGAGGCAGTGACCTTTTCTAGTTTGATGCTAAATAACTGTGTTTTGTTGTTGCCCCCCCCCCCCTTTTTTTTTTTTCCTTTTAGCAGCTGTACTCCATAGTTCTGCTTTGTCTCAACAAAACAAAAATCTTAACAAAAAGCTGATGTTGAAAATGTTTTATTTCCATCACCTGTTAAAGGTTGGCTTTGACAAAAACCTGAAATTTAAAATGATTAATACCTCAAAAATGCTGCGTCATAAGCTCTGTCGACAGAGATCTCTGTGCTCAAACAAGCCCACATACTGAGAAGGAAGTAGTAAAATAAATAACGATATAATTTATGGAAAATTTGCTCTTTGTGGAGAGATTCTGCCCTGTCCATCACCACACTGATCTGCTCATAAACACTGCATCTGTGTCCTGAGTAAGCCTGTCCATCAGCCTGTTCATTAAAACCAATCCTTTAGATCTTTTAATGTTTTTATACTGATTTGAGCCAGTGTTGTTCTGTCCATTGTGCTCTCCCGGAGTACAGCCCAGTGTGTGTTTCTATCATCCGGAGCATGGCCCTAATCACAACCAGGTGCCTCCCATTCAAATTAACATATGGTTCTAACTTTCCCCCTATTTTGACAAATGCATACCTGGGTTGCTGACTAGTAAAACCGTAAAATGAATTCTTCTCTTTTATGATTCACAACACATGAGGATGGTTGAGAGAGCAAGGTGGAACAGAGCTGAGAATGATTTCACCTTGCATGCAACCCTCCTCCGCTGGTATCGTGTACCTTGATACATGACTGGGATCGCAGTTATTAGAAGCAGGACCTATTGTGCTTGGCTGGTCCAAATTCTTTCTTTCATTAGTGCATCATTTAGTGGGTTATTGCTTGTATTTGAAGAGTGCAGGAACACACGAGCAGAAAGGCTTTAATGTGATATTTTCATGATCTGCGATTGCAGTTAAACAGGTCAACAAAAACAAAGTTGCAGTCTGTATTTTTTGCAGTTCAGCAGCTGCAGATGGAACTGAGAGGTGAAATGATTGAATTCCGATACACAAGTAAAGTGGCATCAGTTCACTCCATACAACATGCTTTTGTTCATCAGTCCTGCACACTAGAGATGGATGGGACTGTGCCATTATTTTGCACAAGTAAGTCTTTAGTCTTGGCTGTTTTAGTTGAGTTGTGACAATTTATGTCCCGAATTAAGTCCCAAGTCAAGATTCAGGTCAAGAATGTCAAGTCCTGATTCAAGTCCCACGTCAAATTATTTATGTCCAAAGTCAAGACAGTTTCCTGTCTGTCCTGTCCTGAATCTAATCCCAAGTCAGGACGGTTAAGCCCTACGAAAAGTGTCAAGTCAAGTCGCACATCCTGACCCATCTCAAGACAGTAACATCCCAAGTCTAGTCCCTAGTCAAGACAGTTAAGTCCTGAGTGAAGACCCAGGTCAAGAATATTAAGTCTTGATTCAAGTCCCATGTCAAATCATTTATGTTCAGAGTCAAGATGGTTCAAGTCCTGCGCCTGATCCCAAGTCAAGATGGTTAAGTCCTGACTCTAGTCTCAAGTGTCATGTGTCATGTCAAGATAGTTAGGTCCTGAGCCAAGTCCCAAGTCAAGACAGTTAAGTCTTCAAAGAAGTGACAAGTCAAGACAATTAAATTGCACGTCATGACTCAGGTCAAGACAGTTATATCCCAAGTCTAGTCCCTAATCAAGACAGTTAAGTACTGAGTCAAGATCCATGTCAAGAATGTTAAGTCCTGATTCAAGTCCCACGTCAAATCATTTATGTCCAAAGTCAAGGCAGTTTAAGTCATGAGTCTGATCCCAAATCTAGGTGGTTAAGTCTTAAGAAAAGTGTCAAGTTAAGTTACACATTGTGACCCATGTCAAGACAGTCACATCCCAAGTATGGTCCCAAGTGAAGATGGTTAAGTCCAGAGCCAGGTCCAAAGTGAGAATGGTTTGGTTGCACATCATGATCCAGGTCAAGATAGTTACATCCAAAGTCAAGACAGTTAAGTCCAGAGCCAAGTCCCAAGTCCAGATAGTCAAGTTTCGAGTCAAGCCCCAAGTAAAGATAGTTAAGTACTGAGTCGATTCACAGGATTGGAAAGGATACCAAATCATTTGAAGGGAAATCAATGAAGTAAAATCTAAGTGAAGTTAAAGTCGAAGTCCAGGTGCAAGTCTTTGTTTAATTTTGTCAACTCGAGTCACATGACTTGGATTTCACTCACTTTAGATTCCACACCTCTGCTTTACACTAATGAGAGCTTCATGTAGCAGTAACTCAAATTTGTTTAGTCTGTGTTTCAGTTTTTTAACGATTAATCTCATTAATCTAAAGCCAATATGACAGATTGATTTGTAAGGTTTAACCGCTTTTTCACTGTTGCAGCTCCACTTTGTGACATTTAGGCTAAAAATACAGTTAGTCAGAGAATCGTTTTACATAAAAATCAAAAACGCATGTGGCAGCTTTAAGCCAGTGCCAATGAAAGCAACAGTAGATGACTAACAGCTTAGGAAGGCGCAGATGATGACGACATTGCAATATGTAAAAAAAAATATAGGATGGACTGAGATGTCTCTTTTATTGATATTTATGCCAAGGTGTCAGACGGTGTTATTAAAAGGTTTCAAGGGGAACGAGGTTGTGAAAACCAGTAAAACGTCTTCACAGACACACATAGCTCCTATGGGAATATATGGCACCAACTCACTGGAGCCCCCACTCACATACATGCTATACATGTGATCGATATCAGAGAATGATCCGGAGCGGTCTTTTCTCGCTTCCTTTTCTCCCGGGTCTGGAATGCGCTCCTTGCTCTTGCATCTGAGCCGTGAGCCGGATCAGAGCTGTATATTGTGTTACTGTTTTCATTTCTACCGTGAGGATTTCTCCCCTTGGTAAAAATTCACCGCCCAAAGCTCTTGTATCCACAATACAACACCTGGAAAAAGAAACTCTTCATTAATCTCCGCAGCCCCTAAGAATCTGTGGTTTTAAGCACTCCTGTTTCCAAACCACATGTGAGGCGGCACAGCGGCTGGTCGGCAGAGCCTTTGTTTTAGAATAACTCTGGGTTATTTTCAGGTCATTGTGGGCGAGTGGTTTCTTAATTGAATTTCTAAGCGTTTTGTTTAATATGCCACCGTTAAAGGGCTCTAAAAATAGCCCGGTGGATGCAATGACCTAATCTTTTCCGCAGTTTTGGAGAGATAGATAATCCTAGACGGCCTTTATCTCCCCGACTAACAGCTGATGAATGAATTATTACAGAGGACCCCAGATTAGATCACTGTCAGTGTTGTTCTTAACTTAAGAGTGCCAAATCATGTGGAGCTGCACTGATTACTGATACCTCTGAGGATAGAGTCCATATGATAAACTGTATGGACTTTCCTCTTCCTGTCTCCTTCAGTGTGTGTGTGTGTGTGTGTGTGTGTGTGTGTGTGTGTGTGTGTGTGTGTGTGTGTGTTACTGTATCCACATTAATTCCAGGGAAGCTTTTAAAGCTTTTATAATAAATATGGCTGGTATCTGTGGTGACAGATGATAGAGGGCACTCCTTTAATTGCCTGCCTTCGTGAAGACTGTAACGAATAATGAAAACTCTGAATGGAAGCTTCTGAAGTAAGCCCTTTAATTCCCTCTATATTACATTTGTCCTTGCTCATATCCACAGCGCATATTAGCGACAATCACGGAAAGTTTAATAGCCGCCCAGCTGAGTTTTTGTTTCCAGTGGACAGTAGCTTCAAATCTGAAAATCCTTTTCATAATAATAAAAGCCATGAAATCATAATAACATCTATTCCCCCTCCCAAAACTGTCCAAATGTGAGTCAGCCGATGAGATTATACAATGTCATTTCTCCCGCTGACTAAATATGGAGCCTCAGTGTATTTAATATTAAATAAATAATCACATTAATAAATTGCGTGCTATAAACAAATGCACCAGTAACTTGTGAAATTACTTGGCAAATTACTAAAATTGAATTCATCATTCTGATTTTCACCGGCTCAAACCCTACTGACTACACACATACTTTTTATTTAGCTTAACGAGGCTGCAAAAGCTGTGTACTTAGACAGCTGTCTAGCTTGGCCAGCTTGCGAGCTTGCATGTTAGCAGTTTCAGCTCGCTCCTGTTGACCAGACCAGTGGTTCTCAACCTTTCAAGGTGTTCATGACCCCCACAAAGAGTCCACATTGCTGTCTTGAGCTGGAACACTTCTTCTGAGAAGCCATTGCTCCATAGAAGTCTTTCTTACGTGATGGCTAGCAAAACAGGCTATTGCTGCTTCGTTAAACATTACACTGTGGCACTAAAACACTAAAATGAAAAACAGTAGTTTTTTTTAACACTAAGACAAATTACATCACTGTACAGGCAATGTGCATTAAAAAACATTCTCCAGTCTAAAATATGGCCTCATTTCCCATCATGCCTGATGGACTGAGTAGTTTGTTAGAGCTATTAGAAGGAACTTCATATTTTGGAGGTCTGTGGACAAAATCAAAAACTGTACTGTTTTCACCAAAATAACCACAAAATACAACATCAAAAATAAAATGATCTGTATAAATATGGCTTCTTTTTTTAACATATTACTCACTGTAACTTTGCCTGGGAAAAAATGTAAACACAGGCTCATTTAATCTGATTTTAAGGAGAATCTGACCCATTGGTAGGCATTAAGAACTAAAGACATTCTTGTTGATGGTCTTCTTTGCTGATGTAGGTCATACTGAGGCATCAGTATTAAATTGAGACTGTTTCATAACCAGTTAAAACTTCTGGTAGTACCATTAAGTTTGCTTTTTTATGTAGCAATATGCTAATATGTTTTTTTAGTGTTTGGTAAACTGTTTTTGCTGGTTTATAGTTTCATAGTTACATTTCTTGAGACCTGCTGTATTTTGCAATTTTTGAAAGCTTGTCCCTTATGTTGACTGTCATTCACAGACTGATGTCACTGAGAGCAGCTTCCTGGCTCGCATTCTGTTCTGCTTGCAGCAATATTTTATTCTATTCTCCACGACCATCTGGCGACCCCTGGAAATTATCTCATGACCCCTCCTGAGGGTCCCCACCCCCAGGTTGAGAACAACTTGGCTAGACCACAGAGAAGGACTCTTTCTGCTATTCACAGAACTGTGTGAGTCTCTCTGAGGAACATCTTTAGAGTCCAAATGCTATTACAATAGCTGCTACTGTTACTACTGCATCCTTGCTACATTACTTGCACATGCCAGGTAGTTTATTAAGCTAAATAGAAAGAGGTCGGTTATTATTTCTAAGTTGTTAATTTACGTTAGCAGCTTATTGATGACTGATCTGGCATCGTTGTTGTTCTAGCTAGCTAACTACAGTACCTTACAGGCTACATTTGGTGGCAGTTGTGCTTGCTAGCAGATAACCTTGCAAGAACTGATTTTTTGGCCACTTGGGGGCGGCAGAAACAAACTACGAACACAACACTTTCACAATATCATGTTTTACAGTTGTCTAATTACACATCCAGCATACTGGGAGCAACATTAGCACACATTTAGTCATGTTTCTGGCCACCTTAGGGATGTAAATATTGGTCTCTTTTAGCTCTATTTTTGGTCTCTAACTTCTGAGGGAAACATGTGGCTGTTTAGTTCTACTTTGTTCAACAGCTAGTTGCTAACTTTGTCTACCTGCTGATTGGTGCAAAAGGGTTTTAGAGTTTTTTTTTTTTTTTTTCACGAAAATCAAGTTAAGTCTCATATTTCAGGGCACTTCTCACATAGAGGGAGTATGTGACTAGTTACAACACCGCTGTCACTGGAAAAAATAAAAAAAAATTTACCCATTTTCTTCATTTGATTATTTATTAGATAATTACTTGTGTATTGTTTTGACACTGATCACTTTGGGGCTTCATAACTAACCAGAGACGTGCTGCACAGTGAAGAGCTCCCTGTGAGCTGCGAGTGTCCGACAAGCAGCCGGTTTGTCCCTGAGGATCACAGACACAGTGATGTGTTTTCAGTGGTGACCTCATATTCTTAATTACTTGTCAGTGATCGAGGGCAGGAGCAGAACACACACACACACTCGCAGATTCATCAACATAAAAGCTAACACGGCCACCTTTTACTTCGCTGGAAGAGCCCGTGACTAAGAGTTGCTCGCACTCCACACAAGGGCCTGCCATCTCTCTGCACTACAACAGCCGCAGCCTGTATTTATGTTAGCTGCAGAGCAATTTGAACTGTACATTCCAGATAGGTGAACAGCACTTGGCCCAGGCAGGCGAATATTTCAAAGCTTACAGCAAAAATCAATGTCCAGTCAACAGAGCACTTGGCATGAGGAGGTGCGCGGCATTTTTGCAACAAAGGTAACAAAGATTTATTTATGTGCCTGAGCTCACAGAACCCTGGTATACCTTTCAATAAGTTTTACTGTAGTACAACTAAATATGAAACCAATTACAAACTTGGGCCGGCACTACAAACACAGTCCCTGGCTTCAGATTTTTTTTT
>JAJHUR010112136.1:0-34858 GCA_027495735.1 Lutjanus campechanus | reverse complement strand
TTAAATCAGCCACTGTGCACTGAGTACACTCTACCTGGTAGCCTAAATGGGTGCTAATAAAAGTTACACAGTGTTCCAAGCACATGAATTCCTGCAGTTTGACCTTTTATTCACTCATGATATCATTACCTTCAGGGCATGTCTATCAAGTAAATTAGTGTTACAGCAGCAACACAAACACACGCACACACACACAGAGCAGCAACAAGGATCACAGAGCAAAACCAGCCAGCCTCTGTACAACACTGCAGCTTACACAGTCGGCTCAGCAGCATAAACTTCCACAAAAAGCAACATAAAACAAAACAAAAACAGTTACAGCATCCAACTGACTACTGTTGTTATCTAGTTGCTTCAAATGAGGCTTAAGTTTAACAAAGATTCTTTTGACTGTCCCTCAATATTACAACTTTTTATATCCAACGTCTCCCCAGCTTGAGGGATCAGCCATATTAGCAATGCACTAGTGCCAAATTCAACAGGATACCTTTAAGAATAAACGCTAAAACACGACAAAACGGGGCAAAATTTACAGCTCTTGAGTTTAAAATATTAGATTGGGTGCTATATGATATGGACTGGTGAGATAATATAAATCTCTTCATAGTTATTTTTATGCAATTTATATGAATAGTATTTGTCCCTTTAAAGGGATAGTTCTGATTTTTTGAATTGGGGTTGTATGAGGTACTTCTTGATAGATGGCGGTTGGCACATCCCCAATTTGAAGAAGCAGTACTAATGTAGGAAGCTAAGCAATGTACTGCTGTGGACAGAGTCAGCAGCAAAACATATTGTCGTCACTTGAAAAAAGGCCCTCCTAAAAAAATGAATATCAGTTTACTTTGCTGTCAGACCGCCTTTTCCAGTTATATGAGCCGAGTATCACTCTCTCTCACTCAACTAAAGTTCAGTGGCAAAACCAGTAATTTTACCTCGCAGAGGATGGAGTTGCTAGGCTACCGCTGCCTTGATCGGTTAGTTAGTTTGTGTCTACAGGTTATGGCTACAGTGAATCTAAACTAACCTTTCAAAACACCAAAGTTTCACAATAACACAGACCAGCAACTCCTGTGTTCTGCGAAGTAAAATGACTGATTTTGCCAGTGGAGTTTGGTTCGTTTAGAGAGAGCAATATTTGACTTGTATAACCATGGTTTCCCTTTGGAAAAGGCTGTTTGATAGCGTGTTAAAGCGGTGAAAATGCTCTAAATTTAGCATACACTTAAACTAAAATTGATTTTTCTTATATGGTTAGGTGGTTAAAATATGTTTTCCTGCTGACTCTTACCACAGCAGTACATTGCTTATCTTCTGTGCTGGTACGTCTCTCTGCTTCTCTAAACTGGGGGCATGTCGTTCACCATCTATTGTAGCTAACACACTGACTATCAATAAGTAACTGATACAAGCCCACTTCAAATTCTCCAAACTACCCTTAATATTGCAGAGTGAAGAAAGCATGGTAGCAAATTGCACAAACTACACTTGCGGTACTGTATATAATATGTAATATAATCAGATGCCAGGAAAAAATAGACACTGGTACTTGCGTATCTGTGATAAGCTAATATCAGCTGATAATAATGGCTTGCAACTTTATTGGTTGGGCCCAGTAAGAAAGCAAAGGCTTGATACGTTGTGGTGACAGTTTTGGTCATAAACTGTCACATGTGATTTTGCTCTAAGCATCTCAGACATTGTCATCTTCTTTTGTTTCTTTCTTCTTCCTCTCTTTGTGGGCAAGCTTTGTGACATTTTGACATGTCATTGGTGCTCATTAGTGTAATTTTTCAAATAGAGGAAGGTTTCGCACAGACGCCATCCCCACCATTGCAAATTTACAGCAGCTTCATCCTGTTTGTGGGTGTCAGACTGGTTTATGTAGCAATTAAACATGAAGACACATTCAGACAAATGCCTGTACTCACACACTCTGAAACTCTGTTTCAGTATAGACTATGAAAACCACAAAGAAACATGCACAAACTTAAGACTGCAGATGTATATGCACACATACACACAAAGAGACACAAATGTGTGTGTGAGTTTAAGTGTGTGTTAGCCAGATGTCATTTCAGGGCAGATCTAGCTTGTCATTACAGAGCCTGTAGAAATGTTTGGTTCTCTGCTCCACCTCTAACATGACATGGTTCAATCAGCCAAACAAACCCTAATTACCAGCTGGGAATTCACTGGTACTGCGAGGGGAAACGACACACCGTGTTTAGAGAGTTTATGTGACACTGACACATGATGTTGCCATGTTTTCAGCTCAGAGTTTAAAGCTTAATGGAGTTATTTTTGAATTTCACGTGATTGGCTCAGTGGAGTGCATTGTCTGTCATTTGTTTGATATGTTTCATTGCAGAAGTGTCTTCAAGTATTGTGTAGAAATACCAACCAGATCTGTTTTGTGTTGCATTCACTCTAACGTCATCATGGCTTTCCAGAGATTAATTAACAAAACTTAAAACTTTGATTGGATTCTACATATGTATGGATAAAAAGTTTTATTATTAGAGACATTATATATTATTACTATCAAATGTTCAGTATCATCCTATATTTCAGAGATCTAAATTGTGTTTGAGCAACTTTTTGACCCCTGCAAACAATAGGTGAAACACTCACTCATCACATTCTTTCAGCACTACAAATTTAATTTGATCACTACACCAGTAGTTTTCTTATTCGGTCTATTGAATATCTACATTTTTGAAAACCATTGTATTTTATTTAGAAAAGATTTGTATTTCATTTTGGAAACCATTGTATTTTATTTTGAAAACCATTGTATTTTATGTCTGCATTTGCCAGTGACCATCATGATAAGAGGAGGCAGAATAAAATGTAATTCCAGAAGAGACTTGATAATGAAAATATGTGCGTATATCGGTATCAGCATCTGCAATCAGCCACAGTGAGTTGGAAAATATTGGCGCATCGGATATCGGCAAAAATCCAGTATTTTGGACTCCTACTCAAAACTAGACTGAGTCATTCTCAGGGCTCAGCTGTCATGTACTAGTTTTTCACAATGAGGTCATCGTCCGCTGCTCTGACAGCGCTGCGTCCTGGAGTTAGGAATGTTTTAGTCTGAGAGTCATCTTACCATTAAGACGTTGTGTGATAATCCAATTGTCATGCACTGTTTAGCACACACACACACACGCATTACAGTGAAAGCATCATTCTGTCATAAGATCATTTTTCTTCACCATTAAATGGAGCTTTTAGGGCCTGAAACATGAGAGGATACAGCTCAGGGTGCAGCTGCTCAGTTAGTGTGTTGATTGTGCGAGTGTGTGTGATTTCAAAGCATTTTTGTGCATTTATGCTATAAATATGTGTATGAATATATTCATTGTATCCAAACAAGTGTTTAAGTGGCTCGGTGACCTCTGTGTGCACTGTATGGTTTAAGAGTGTGTGTAAAATCCTGATCTTCAAAGAGCTCATGAGATGATGCTAACTGATGGAGCGTTAACATGTCAAGGTGACAGATACAGATACACTGTACAGTGATATGGAGGCATACAAAGAAAAGAAAAGGAAAATACCAACAAAGAGAACTCAAGAAAACTATCAATCAATTGATGAACATTCAAAACCTAAATGATCATGTGAATGGTCATCATATACCTCTATCGTAATGTTCTAAGCCCTTATACACTCTCGATTTATGACCAGAAAAACTTGACACACAGTGCTGGGCTGCATCTTAAAAGAATCTTCAGGTTCCCAGATTTCAGATATCACTTCTATTTTCACGCTATTTCCTAAAATTGTACATGACATTTTAAATGTTGCAGCCCTACATTAAACATGACAATCAACTGTAGTCTTTGTTGTTATTTGTAGTAATAACATTTTAAATAAAACTTGTTTTTACAGGATCAAGTAACAGTTGACTTGGGACAGAAACCATTAAGGTTGAACCCTGGTATGGTAGGGAGGAGGGAAGGGAAGAGGTTAAAAAGTCAAATTTATTTTTTAAACTCTTTTTATAGGGTTTATTTATGCAGAAAAACACAACGTAAACTTGAATTTGTTTAAAATGGTCTCAATTTATCAAGAGCTATGGCTTGAAGAGGAAGTCTGTCTCTGGTTTAATTTGGGCAAAAATAGGGAGGCTGAACCGTAAAATTTTCAGTGACTATTTTAGCCCCATATAATTGTCCAGATTTAGCCAATAAAACAATGCCTGTAGTAGACGCTGGCTCTTTGGAGAAAAAAGTTGCCTAAACTTTTATGAACACAGCCCAAAACTAAAATGACTCTCCAAGAACCACTGGTGCATAGTCACCCTGAACGACTGGTTGTCTTGTACTAAAAAGTACAGTACATGCGTCCAAGACTTGACCCTAAAAGCACACACGTCTGCTGTGTGCGGCCTGTTGCTGGTTAAAAACAGTCCTCCTCCACCCATTAGCGCCGTCTTGATAATGGCTTCTTTTCCAGGCGTTTTTACCCTGACTTCAAATTGAACCTTTAACTGCCCCGAGCAACCTCACAAACAAGCTGCTGGCGATGAGGACGCATGTGTAAACGTTTCAGAGAGGGAGAAGAAGTGGGAATTCCCTGAGGCGGATGGACCGCGCAGCACTGTTGCAAACCATGCCTTCCTCTGACTTTACCTTCTGTCTTTGTTTCTCTGCAGCCACCGAGTGTGCTGTTAGTGAGTAATAAGAGGGGTAATAGCAGTCATTCAGTGGCTCAACTGTCAACTGCCCTGATAGATGAGGGTCACACACACACAAACACACAAGGCACCATAACTAATTCTCAATTATGTCTGATGGAGGGAGTGAACCCTCCTTTTTAAAAGGTCCAGAGCAGAGGGAGAGTATGTGCCAAGGGCCAAAAGAAAGAGATAAAGAGAGAAAGAGGAGGTGGGGGTGTTGTTGTCTTTCACAACAGTGTTTAAAAGCCGACATGGCCTTATTTTCTACCCGCCGATGGAGGAGGTTGAGGCAGAGCAATGCAGGCTGTGGAGAGAAGAAGAAGAGGAGGGGAAGGGGTAGAGGATGGTGGAGGAAGGAGGCAAGAATCGGGGAGAGAAAAGCGAGAAGGGGTGTCACTGTCTGAAGGCATTCCTCTGCATACGTCACATAGTAACAAAGACGAGAGAAGGGTGTGCGTGTGTGTGTGTGGGTGTGTGTGTGTGTTTATGCATGCAGCATATTGTCTGCAGTTATGAATATTCTGGATTTGCGCAGAGATCATACAAAACATACATGTTTCCCATTTAAAAAGTACATGTCTGCTCATTAGAAGGTATTTGTGTGTGCTCAGTGAACATGTACATGCTTATATGTGTGTGTGTGTGTGACTGTGTGTGCATGTTGCCACTGCAGTACAGCACAGTGGGGGTTGGGGGTCTTCCTCTGGCTGTGACGTAGCGTGGAGGAGAAGGAAATTAGGGCACGACTCAGCTCAGCTCTGGTGCTATTGTTGCCTTGCTTTTGTCAGGGCAGACTGTCTGACACACACACACAAACACACACACACGCCCTACATGCAGTGACTGACTTTTAACATCACACTGGATCAAAATTACGTATAATTTGTCGTTAAAAAAAACGGAAGGAGCACCAACGCCCACATTCAAAATTTTGCAACAGAACAGTTTGACCCTTTTTCTTTCTTGAGTAACTGATCGTTTGTTGCAAAACACTGGATTTTTTTGGTCAGAGTAAAAGACTATTCAACAATTTATTTTGACATTGGCAGCCACACACTTAAATGTAATTTCAGAGAACTGTCAACAGAAAAAGATCAAGGTGATGTCTTGCTTTGTCTGATTAACAGTCCAAAGTCCAAAATCTAAGAAAAACAGCAAAGCCACACATTTAAAGGGATAGTTTGGATTATTTGATGTAAGGTTGCATGAGGTTCTTATCTGGTTGGCAGCTAGCAGAAGCAGAGAGAAGCACCAGCACGGAATCTAAGTTAAAAGGGTATTTTTGGCACTTAAAAAAAAGGTCCACCTAAAATATCAATATCAGGTTAAGTGTACACTCTATTTATAATATTTTCACCACTTTACTTTGCCATCAGACGGCCTTTTCTGGCGAGAAACCATCACTACGTAAGCCAAATGTCGCTCCCTCCTAACCAACCAAACTCCATAGGAAAAATCAGTACTTTTACCTTGCAGAATGCAAGAATTACTGGTCTACCACTAATCTATTGGTCTTTTAGTTAGTTTGTGTTATTGTATGACTTCTGTGTTTTAAATGGATAGTTTGGACTCACCAAAGTTACACAATAACAGAACCAAACTAGCAGATCGAGGCGGTGGTAAACCAGCAACTCCCATATTCTGCAAGGTAAAATGACTGATTTTGCCCAAGGAGTTTGGTTAGTTTGGAGAGTGATATTTGGCTTGCATAACGGCAGTTTCCGATTGGAAAAAGCAGCCTGACGGCAAAGTAAAGTGGTAAAAATATTGTAAATATAGCGTACACTCTAACTGATATTGATTTTTTTTTTTAAAGATAAGTTTTATTTATTTATTTATTTGTTTTTTAGGTGGAGCTTTTTAAGTTTTAAATCTTTTGTTGCTGACCCATTCCACAGAAATCCATTGCTCATGCTGGTACTCCTACTGGTACTGGTACTATCTGCTTCTCCAAACTGGTGGCTGCTGAGTGCTATCTACTGTGCGTGATATACTAGCAATAAGAGCCACATAAACCCCATTTCCAATCATTTGAACTATCCCTTTAAGAGGCTGGAGCCAGTGGATGCTTGGCTGTTGTAATCAAGGTCTTTTGGTCTTGCACATTATCATGTTGCATTACACATGACCACATGTGAACTTGAACTTTTTAAATATACAGAGGGAATCTGGGAAAACTCCACATTTCATCAACATGTTGCATTCATTAAGAACATTCATGTTGCCTTGTACTTGTCTATAATTAATAACCTCATTAAAAAATCTATTAGGGTCATTAATCAGGTCACCAAACATGACTACTAATGCACTTCCAAGCAAACAGCTTTGTTGCAGAAATGTCATGTACGTGGACTGAAAACTTGCGTATCTTGTAACATTAACCACAGAAGTAGATCACCAGCCAGTTTCCCGCTTCATCTCGTTAGTTGAATCTTTGATGTGGAGCTCTGGCCCTGGACTCCAGCTGGACTGAAGCTGGTAAATATTTTAGCTCGGGGACTTATTCAGTTACACTGCCCGGCAATGACACGGTGAATCAGCCCCTCGGTGCACTGTGGTATTACTTACTTATGTGTGTTTTCTCTCATGACAATGTGGGACTTATTTTGCTGGTATGTCATCTCTGCTATAGGCCCCAAAGATGCAAGCAGATACAGATACTCTGGTTATATGTGTTCAGGAAGTCTTCAGCTAGTTTGAAATGCACGTTAAGTGTACAACCCTAATTCCAAAAAAGTTGGGATGTTGTGTTGAATGTAAATAAAAACAGAATGCAATGGAACTGAGGACACTAATTGTTGAAGTTTTAAAAGTGAAATTCTTGCTTAATATACGACTTCAGGTGCTCAACAATGTAATATTTCGTGCTTCATAATGCACCACACATTTTCAATGGGAGACATGTCTTGACTGCAGGCAGGTCAGTCTAGTACCTGCACTCTTTTACTGTAAAGCCACAGTGATGTGACACCTGCAGAATGTGACTTGGCATTATGTTACTGAAATAAGCAGGGACTTCTCTGAAAAAGTCTGGATGGCAGCATGTGTTGCTCCAAAACCTGTATGTTTTTTTTCATCAAGATTTAGGAGAATAACACTGTAGAGATTCAAAAAAGAATCATCAGAGGAACTGAAAGAAGAACTGAAAAAACCGACAGGTTTGTTTTCTCATGGCATAGTTGTAAACAGCGACAAATTAATTAGAAATATGAGCATTTAAGAGTACATGAAACTGTAAAGGAGGAAGTGGCATTCACACATTTGTATGTCTTCAGGCTTCAGCACAACGACCGCATCACTTTTAGTAATGAAAATGTCCCTCTGACACATCTAGTAAGTTAATTGCAGAACTGTAAGCGGCAGCTGCGGTGAACTTTTTAATAAGAATATACATACGTATGTATGAGACGACTCGTTCTGTCATTATATCTGCTCGGCCACAAAGTCACAGTTCTATTTAAACAGAACGCTGAGATCATTTTCATTTCTCTAATGTTGATCATTATTAGAAAATCTGTATTTCTTGTCCACTGACGTTTGCATAGAAAGGAACTGCCTAGGCCAAAATGCAACTACAGTTGCAGTTGCTCTGTTTTTCTGCCAAAATAAACTGAAGTCATGTTTCAAATGAAACCTGCCGTGGAGGAGACTTTGTAGCTTTTTGTTGCACCAGCCTCAATCCAGTCACGTTTACCCAGTGTGATAGTTAATGTAATGTTGCAGCATCTTAGGCCTCATGAGCAAGGCTGCCATCCTTTAAAGTCTAGATGAATTGGCATTTTGCTCACTGCAGTTTAAACAGCTTTTTTTAGTTTTTTTTTTTTCACGCTTGATATTTCTTGTAACACATGAAAAACAACACATGAACATTTTAACAAGGTTAAACATTTTCACAGGAGGGATTTTTTAAATAGCATATGACAGGGGATGTGATGTAAAAGGTTTAAAAAGGCATTTTTCAATTCATCTTGACTTTTTGATGTCTTAATGTTATAGTGTCTGTCTGTATGTATTTATTATTGTCTCTATGTCTGTATTATAGTGTGTTATCCTGTGTTTTATTCCTTAAAAGCCTAGCCAGCCTGAGGACTGAAACTTATCTACGGCTTGAAGTCCTATATACATGGAATCAGCATTTTTATTTAATCATCATATCATTTAATCATAGCCATGATTGACTTTCAGTCTTGCTGTGCCATCACAAAGTCATCTTGTGCACACAAGTCTTAAACTGAGATTTAAGATGAGCACAGTAAATTAAGAATAAGAACAACACATTTTGAGTGGAGGTCAAGCCATTGTTAAATAATGGTTTGCTTAATGAATTGTTTAAACATATTAATGCCCTTACAAAGTATGTGCTGTTGCATGCAGTACAATATACATGCACTTGGGACTTACTGCTTCACCTAACATTATGCCTTGAAAGTTGACCCTCTTTCTTGTACATCTGTCACAGTTAAAAAAAAAAAAAAAAAAAAAGTATGGGATTTGGAACACAGCTAATGAGCTGTCGTCTGTCTGTGCTCTCTCAGTGGACCAGTAGTTGTAACATATTGTCCACTGTGCAGAGGATTGTGGGTCAGAATAGCCAGAAAAGCATGCTGGCTTGCATACAGCAAAATGTGACTGGATGCATTCCTGGTAATTTTGGCATACTGCATTTGACATACTATGTATTGGGACATATTAAATCTTAATAGTATGGTAGTATGGATATTGGAACACACACTTAGTCTAAAGAAAAAAAAAAAACAGAACAGGAAAAAAATTCCATGAATGAGTAATCATGGGGGAATAAAATGTGCGTGTAACTCGAGGTCAGTTGCAACTTTATCCACCTTCCTCCACCTGTGCCTGCAGCAGCACAGAAGAAACAGCCATCTTCACAAGTTAGAGTGTTGCATTCATAAACGCAGCCCAGTCCTGACAGATTCCCCTGTTTTTAAAGTCTGGCTTTAAGGTGAGATACTGTCACTTGTAATCCAATGAAAACCAACCTGATTCAAGAATGTTCTTGAATTGAGCTTCAGTTTCTTCTTTCTGCTGCAGCTGTCTGCCTCATTCTCCCCTTAAGCTAGAAAAGGTTCTGTAAAAACCAGGAAACATGGCAGAATGGTATCGATTTCAGAGAAATATCAGTCCAAGAGTACATTTGACGCTTGGGGACATGCACAGCTTTGTTGGCTGCACACTAATTTGATCACATTACTGCACTCTTAAGATCATAAAGCAGCAGGAAAGAAGCTGGAAGAGTGGAGGGAAAGTGAACTCTGAGGAATGCTCTTAACTTTCTGCATAAGGCTACCTGATTCCTGCTGTGCGCTCGTAAAAGAGACAGCTGTGCTTTTCACAGCTGTTTAAAAACCTGAGTTTACTGCAGGTGGTTATGGACACAAATTGTTTAATTTGAGGTGTTTTTAACTGCAGAATTACTGTACGTGACACCTCATCCTCAACCTCCTGCACAACACGACGAACAGCAGTCTGATGGATTGAGCTCTGATGTCAAGTTCGTGCTTCACTTCATAATTTACTACAAACTTTGGACACAGACAGGCTTTTATCCTGTCCAAGAAGCACCTAACGCACCTGAAAAAACAGATTTTTAATGAGATTTTAAAATGGAAACCTGATAAATTATTCAGCTTTTTCTATTCTCTGCTCTCCTCCTGTTTTAGGGTTGCCAGTTCATTTTTTATTTCCTAGGGGTGTTATCAACAAGCACAGACCAAGATGCCTCTGGACGCAAACGCAATTGGATAAACCTGCAACTAATCATAGCATCAAAACGTGACATAATGGTGCTTGGTCCGTTTCTGAGCAGGGCTGCGTTCAGTCCTGACATGAAATAGCTAAATATTTAAATAGTAATGGTAGCGCATTGAACACCCAGTTGTGTATAGTGCAATGCAGTTTCTAACACAGAGGTGTTTATATACACATCGCTGCTAATTGGGTAATGACTCTGACACACCCACCAAACAAGAGAAAATATACCTCATAGCCCGTTGCGCACCATTTCAAGGAGAAATGTTGCTCAGTACGGAAACCTGATTGATTTTCAGATTGAACGTGCTCCACTGTACATGAAGGTGGCTGCTTGGTGATCTTTCTCGTATTGCAGCTAAACTGCACACGAAAATATGTTTCTGAAAACGTTTTCGGCAAGGCAACAGAAACTTGACCCACGTGATCAGCACTGCCTGGTTTGACAGTTTGATCAGAGTTTAGTGATCCTAAGCCGTTACGCTGGACAGATGTGCTGTCTGGATGCAATTGGATAGAGATGGGAGGTACTGACACTGATACCACTGATACCAATACTATGCTCATGTTCTCATACTCTACTCCGATACGACCACACCTGATACCACGTCGCGAAAAGTTACTTCAACCCAAGGAATTTGGTAAAACAATTAAAGAGCCAACACGATGCAGAGTTCAAGGACTTTGCTAATGCTAGCAGCAGGGAAATGGCAACAACAATTTGTTGCATTTAGAAAGTATAGTAGGCTCCTCTGTCAATGATTGTGTAGAACCTGCCATTGATGAGATAAATGGTTGTGATTGGCCGGACCAGATCCAAGGCTGTTTGAATTTTGTCTGAATGGAAGGGGACCAAACGTGCCTGACAGCGCAAATGAAAATGTGAGCTCGATAGATTCCTTGGTTTCCAGGCTAGTTTTGAAATATTTCTTTTTTTTTTTTCTTTTTAATGTGACTGCCTGTAGGCCCCCAAGAAGAGTCGAGCTTGTTGTATCTGTGTTATACGTTAAGTGTGAATCTTATCAATCTTCTCAACCTTACAGTCAGTGTCACTCCTGACACCTGGATGTTGTTACTGTCCATAAAGTGTCACAGGACCTGAATGGCTTTGTTTTATGGCGGCTGAGTGGGAAAAATGTGCTTCAATATAAAAACTCCCAGGTTATCCAAACAGGAAACTCTTGACTGAGGTTAATTATTGAATGCTAAGGGAATTAAACTAAGTTTTTGCTATCCTCCAGGAAAAATAAATGTCACACAGCGATTTATCAACCTCTCTGAACCTCATAAAAGTAAATCTTCAGCTCAAGGTTATCACTCACTCCTTAGCCTGCAGTGTTGAGCTGTCAGTCCCAAATTCAAGATGTGTGTGATAATGAACTAGAAACTCTGAGCCTGCGGTGGAGAAAAGGTGTGGCTTTGAGACACTGTACAACTCGCTGCCCAGACTTGCAACAGGTGTTGTATTCTGCAGGGAGATTTAAATTCTAGTATCTTGAATGTTTTTAAAGTGTTACTGGCAATACTTACAGAAGTAGCCTGACAGGTGTGGCTCATATCAGACAGAATACACAAATACTCCCACACTCGTACACTCTCACACACATGCTAACACATGTTGTTGATAAAATAGCTATTTTCCTCCCACATCAAACCTCTGAAAGTGAGTCAGAGCAAAGCCAGTGTTACCAGTGAAAAGCTGGTGTTAGTCCAGACTTTTTTCTTTTTTTTTTCCCTGCTGAACTGTGAGTCTGCTGGTCTGTAAGCAGGTGAAAACAGGTTGTTCGGTCCAGAAGGGACATTATTGTCCTTGACACAGGAGAGAACAATCCCTCTTTGTTGTGTTCAAGAAGACTTCATGTTAAGCCGCAGGGTTTTAGTTTAAAGTTTCTGCAGATGTGAGCATTGTGCAGTGAAAGTTCACTTCCTTGTTGGCGCAAAGGAGAAAACAAGTTTTTGTTTCCTGACCACTTGACATCATGCTGAGGTCAGTGGTGGAAACAAATGTAACTAATCACAATTATTCAAGTGTTTAAACATGGTGGCTTCCATGGAAGAGGACTCACACCCTCTGTAGATATAAACAACTCATTGTAAGGTAACAGAAACACATGTTTTCGGGTGATCATACACTAATCAAAATATGGTTATAAATATTATAGTCAATTTCTGCCATGCTCTACTGATTGATCCCTCACACTGGACCTTTAATGCATTTGTAAAAAAACACTTGCAGGTGCTATTTGTCTGCATAGTTCATAATAGCACTTCTCTAATACTTAAAGGTCATTTTGGAAATATTACATGATTTTACTGAAATAACATTTCCAATGCTGGACTTGGTGTAATGGATGCTGCTCAGATAACTCCTCAGATGTTCATAAAGTAAATCAAAGTATCCAAGATTCAAACACAGCTCAGTGAGAAAAAGAGACTGATGGGACAGAGGTCATGCTACATTTGATCTCTATGAGTTATACAATTGCGGTTTGCGTCTACAGCCTGCTGAGCTACCAGGAAAACCTTTAACACAGTCCTTCTTTGTTCGATTTGTCCTTTATTGTTCTGTCTGTGTTTTTCATGAAACCGTGAGGCTGAAGCTTAGTTTAGTGTCCATGAAAGAAGATCGACTAAGAAAAAGAATGACCATCTGTGCAAAAAACTAATTCATTGTTGTGTTTTGGAGAAAATAACAGCAAGACTCCATTTCAACATGGTGACAGGTTTTGTACAGTGTTTTCAAGGGAAAGGTGAACCCACATCCTTCCTGTCTGTCATTATCAAGGACAATCAGGAGTTTGTTTTTAGGTGAGAAGTGATCTGTGGGGAAAATAATGCAAAAATTCTCACATTTCATGAACATGATATGACCATACTTATATCCAGGAAGCTGGATATTCATTTTCAGGTTATTTTTCGGGACATTTAATAACAGAATTTAAACCATATATCTTTATATCCACAGTATGTTGCATGTTTCTAACTGTATCAGTTCCTATCACATCCTTCCGTTTGTTATTTTATTTCACCAGCATCAGATCCCTTTACTGTGTTATAAAAGATTAAAAAGGAATTGAAGCATGGTAATGATTAACATGTAAAATGTCAACATGATGTCAACAACCCGTCTCCTTGAAACTGCCCTTTATCACAGCTTAAAGGAATAGTTTGAAGTTTGAATTTTAATTATTCAAAGTGGGACTGTATGGTATACTTAGTCAGTGTTTTGTCTACGTTAGATGCCGGTCATTACAGCCCCAGTTTGGAGAAACAGAGGAGTACCAGCACAGAAGCAAATCAGTGAATTGCTGTGGACAGGGTCAGCAACAAAATGTATTTTAGCCACCCAAAAAATCACTATTAGTGTAAGTGTATGTTATATTTAGAATATTTTCACCACTTTGCTTAGCCGTCAGGCAACCTCTGCTGACAGGAAACCACTGTTATACAAACCAAATATTGCTCTGTCTCACTCAACCAGAGTCCATTGACAAAATCAGTAGTTTTACTTTGCAGGACAGGGAGTCGCTAGTCTACCGCAACCTTGATTGGGTAGTATGTTGTGTTATTTTGTTACTTTGGTAATTTAAAAGGTTAGTTCAGGTTCACCAAAGTCACACAATAACACAAACTAAGTAACCATCTGTGGCAGAAACTCCTGTGTTCTATGAGGTAAAATCACTGTTTTTGCCAGTGGAATCTAGTTGAGGGCGAGATAGTGATATTTGGCTTGTATAACAGCGGTTCCCCGTTGGAAAGGGCTGTCTGACAGTTATGTAAGTACCTTATACCACCTCACTTCAAATAATCCGAACTATCCCTTTAAGACCCTCACTGTGTTTGTTCTGACTGGCATTGAAGGAGACAGTTGACCTTCCCACACAATGATTCTACTTTCCCCCTCTCCTCCTCTTCCTCTTCCTCCTACTTCCTCCTTCCTCTGAGCGGCAGTTGTGTGCATATCATTATAAACATATTACCCTCATCTTCCTTTACCTTCGTCTTCTCATCCTCCTGTCCCTCCTCATTTCCTTTTGTCAGTCTGACATGGAAATGCCTGTCACTTGTCTTCTTTCCTTCAGCCTCTCTCATCCTGTTTCGTGTTATTAAAATAGGATAAGTGCTTGCAGAGAAACCTGACTTGGCCATGACTGGAAATGGCCTGGCGGATGAGTGAAGGAGTGGGTATTAAATGAAGTGCAGGAGCCTCTGTAACTCTCTCCATCACTCCCATTGTTTCACTTTGGACCACAGCAGACATGACCGGTCGTTGGCCAGGCCCTATGACGCGTTTAGCCAGAGGTTGTGTTATTTTTATAACAAGGAGACATGAGCAAACCCCCGCTGTGGTGAAGTAATCACACCGGGCATCAGTCCGAAACAAACAGAGAAGGCTAATGTAATGCTGTGACTCAGAAGACTACCAGCAGTCGGGAGATTGTTAGATAGCATTTCTGATTCTGAGACGCACGTATTGAAAAGTGTATTTAAATGGTGCAAGCTGAAGTGTGATCACACCCAGCCAGACGTTTTCTATTTATATCATGGTAATATACTGCATGGCTGAGCTGGAGATGCAAACTGGTCTCAAAAAGGAACGGATGCTCTGAATTATTGAACACAATGCAGTGACCCGAGCTGAGGCGTGCCCTTTCTCTAACTGCTGCTCTGTCTAGTGGAGAGTCAGCAGTCTTAGACATGGAGGCAGAGAGGTGGAAACGGCAGCTGCAAAGGAGAGCAAGTCAATAAAGACCTGGTAGTAAGACCTGTTTTATAGTGAGAGACTGTGTGAATTACCTGTTAAGAGGATGCAGTCTTGTTCTACTGCACAATCAAAATGAATACAGGAAAAAGCTAGAGGAGAGTGTATGCAAAGTCAGTGGAAGAAGGCAGAGTGTCAGGTTTCAAGGCAGTGAAATCGACCCAGCTTAACTCATAGTAGTGCAAACTAGGGTACGGATGTGTTTAATCTAGATTTTTTTTAAAATCCAGGGCTGGTGTCTGTAACTTTTTTACTTGATTTATTTATTTGTTGTGGACAAATGCGCCTATTGGGTACCATGAACCAAATAAGACAGTATTTGTGTTGTCCTGACAGTTATGATAAAGAAAAAAGGTCACTTGCAGTGATAAAGCCACGTCCTAACCAAGACTCCAGACTTGAAGTGACAAAGTGGCCAAACGTGTAATTATGATGTCATGTGATGCCCAAAAAATCTTTTCCCATATACTTACATTGTGAAAAAAAAGTGTCTGTAAAACATTGCTTACATTTTAGCGTGACAACCCATGTAAAATGATTAATTTCACTGTCAGAATTTCATCCATTCGGTCCAATAACACTTAGAAAGTCTAGAAGAGCTGCACAATTAAATTATTTTTATCCACATTCAAGTTAGCGGATGGCTAAAACCGACGTTAGCTGGCTCGGCCGGATGTCTTGATGGGCAGCTGCATGTACCATTGAACTTTCAGGGAAATAGATGGAGCCTCGCCTACAACACTGCATCCACGTCTCCCTACAATACAGTGTTTACCAAACTTTGGCATGCCCTCATTCAGAGGCTGAAAAAAGTTCACACATCCCCACCACACAATTATTACCAATCATTAACAATAATTGAGGAAGCAACTGATTACAAAAAAGGGATTCAAGTTGAATTTTAGTGAAAAAAAGGTAATCATTATAGTACCAGCCAGCTCTTGATTGTTTATTTCCCCTACAAGAATCAAATTCATTCAACTTTGTCACTGCCTATTTCTCCCCTGGTCATTCAGTCATTCACGCCCCACTGCAGTGGCTCTGTGCCCCTGGTTTGCAACCTGGTTTAACTGTCTGCCTTTTTATTTTAGATTACATCTAACATTGTTCTGGTTTCACTCGAACAGTTTCTTTTAACACCAGAACTTTTGTGTCTTCATAAGTTAAAATGAAAGTAACAGCTCTGCTTCTTTAGCCTATTCTCCTTGTCTTTCCATCTCCAGCGCTGCAGCACTTCAGACGTGTTTGTTGGGTAAAGGAAGTGTGCTACCGCTTAGCTTCCGCCACCTAGATTTTCCCAGCGGGTTGAGGGATTTGTGCTGGCAGCCCTCCAGTCACAACCTATTATATATATGTAATGAAGTCATTTAATGTGTTGTCTCACTGCCCCACTTTACCCCATAATGATGTTCACCCCGTATCGATATTTAGGTCTAGAGACACGCAGTTTTTAACTCGGTCTGTGTGTGTGTAAGAGACAGAGCACGTGCAGGGGTGGGCTGAGGGGAAGACTCGTCTCCACTGCTGACCAGAGCCAACCCAAACAAACCACAGTCCACTGGCATGGAGAGGAGCGCGGGAGTGTGTGTGTGTCTGTGTGTCTGTGTGTGTTTTAACAGTGTGCGTGTCTGCATTCAGCTCCCATCCTGCTCCAAAAATAACCCCCTGCTAAGAATATTTAATCCCCAGGTTACCGCACTCACTTCCTTTTATTTCTGGTTCTTTATCACACCCTCACACATTTGATGTGCGTACTGTACACACACACACACACACACATGCTGGGGTGTGTGGGGGGTGGGTCTCCTGGTGTAAAGCCAGCCAAAACTCAGGCTTAGTGGGGGTAATCTGGGAGGTGTGTGTTTGCTTTATTCTGTTTTTATGCGTCTGGTGTCATTGTCGGGGGTGAAGTTGGCTTGCCCTGGTGTCTGGCTCTGGTCGAGAGATTATTGAGGGTGACGGAATCTCTGTGTTATTTATTTGTTTAATCGAACTAACTAAAAACTATATTTTTATGTGTAAGTGATGTTTTAGATCTCGTCTGCAGGGTCAGGTCGTGTTGCTGATGGGACTCGGGGTCAAGGGGACAAGTTAAGATTAATGCTGGGGAGCGGAGGGGTGGGGGTTGTGTTTGGTGTAGGTGGGAGAGGATTGAGTTGGTGGGGGGCAGGGATTTATGTCCATCTCTGCGGGAAATTATAGCAAACAGAGCGTTTATGGGGTGGCTTGTGGTTGATGCTGGTGGCAGAGGGCGGGCCCTCCTCCAGACAACCAATGGTGTTTGGTAGTTTAACCATGTCACTCATATTTACCAAGATTTTGACCAGAGCTGCAATTCAGGTTTTGATTATTAATCAACTACTGAAATAATTGGCAACTATTTTAATAATTGATTAATCATTAATTATTTTTTTAATAAAACAAATGTCCCAATTCTGCGATTTCAGCTTCTCAGATGTAAATATTTACTGGTTTCTTTACTCCTTTATCAGAGTAAACCAAATATCTTTGGATTGTGGACAAATAAGACATTTGAGGACGTCATCTTGGACTTTGGGAAAGATGGATCAACATTTTTCACCATTTTCTGACATTTTATAGGCCAAACAACTAAGTTGATTGAGAAAATAACTGACAGATGAAGTGATAATGAAAACTGTTTGTCTGTCTTTGGTTGTGGTTCTCTCCACAAGCAGTTTGGACCAAGGAGAATTTCCATTACCTTTCATCTTAAACTATGTTTGGCTAATAGAGTATCCCCTGGATAATATTTTTTATAAAATTTTTTTGCTTCCAGTATTAGCACTGGGACTAAAATTTATTCTTCTTTTAATGGATTTTTCAGGTTTTGTCTTGAAAGTTTGGGAAATGGGTCATTTTAGTGGTTAAGTTAATCATCATCATCGTATTTGTTTGTCTCCTGGTTGAAATTAGTGAACATCAACAGATCATGTGGTAAAACAAACAAAGTGACAATATACAGTACGTACATCATTGCTGTGGGCATAAAGGAATTCTGTAAAGTTTATTTTCTGCGATGTGATGATAAAGGCTTTGAGACTTTGAGTAAATCTTTCTTGAACGTGCTTGAATTTTACTCTTAAAAAACTGCATCAACCTTTACTTCTTCTCCTGGTTGATGGATGATGGAAACTTACTGTCTCTCTCTGAGTTATTATCTACAGTCAGGTCTATCAAGCTCGGCGATCACTTCTCTTTGAGCGGCATTCAAGGTTATTCTTCCTGACTTGCCAGTTGAAGTGGAGGTCAAAGAAAAATCACCAGAGTAGATAGATTGCTGAGTTTGGGTCTGTCTGCTGAGCTGTTTCTGTCTGCCCCAGGTTTTTGTTTGCCTAAGTGATAACAGCTCATGGAGCTGAATAACAGCATCTGTTTTTGTCACATTAACCATAAACTGTGCAGTAATTGTGCTTTTGTGCTGCTGGATAACTTATAGACATTGACAACAAGCAAATATGTATATTTATCGTGGTTTAATTTGTTGTTATTTGGATGGATTGAGTGGCTTTGTGTGTAGATTCTGCTGGTATGTAGGGCGGCATTTCACCACTTAACCATCATTTGTTTTAAACTAAATAATGTAAACACATTTGCATTTTTCTTTACTGGTGAAAATGCTGAAAAAACCTTGATATTTTTATGTTTTTACTATTCCCAGCACCACTTTTTATTCTTCTTTTTGGTGTCAGCATCTTTTGTGCTGACACATGAAGTCGGACTGACTAGTCTGTTTTTCATTGTCATGACAGATGAGCTGTCTCATCCAGAAAAATTCTAATTTTATCTGGAGTTTATACAGAGAGCATTATTCTCTCCTCTAAATTTAGACCATTATATAACCTGACAGTCTTTCCAAAAGTGATTTGTTTTATTGTGCCTTCTTTTTGTAGAGGAAAATGAGGGCACAAGCCAAGCAAGACTCTGACTCTGAAATATAAATAAATAGAACAGAAAGACTAGACATCAGAAATAAAAAATGAATGGAAGCTGTCAATGCTCCAATGGAGCACATTTCTTCATATCTGGCTTTTAAAGTTATGTTGTTTTTATACCAGCATTTACTAAACAAACGCATGATTTAGCCTACACATTCTCATTAAATTAGATTCTACAGTTTGTAATAGTATATGACATTAGCGTCCATTTTTATTTGTACTGGAGAATGTAATAATGCAGTAAACCATTACCATCACTCCTGCTTCACACAGCTGGCCATAAAGTAAAACTTCATCCTTCAAATTGAAGATGTCACATGGAGAGACGTCCAATAGAAATCAAAAGCTGACCACAGAGATCGCTGCGGAGGATCAAATGGTGATAAAAGCAAATTTTCTGGCTCAGAGCTGAAACACCAAAACCACAATAATGTAAAGCTCATTTGTCTCCCCTGTACGCTGTAGGTCCAACAAATTCAGTTTCCCACCCAGTGTCAACAGACCATCACATGCTGGATTCTTTATCTGATTCCAGCTAATTGGAGTTATTTGACTTTCTATAAGTGGCTATTGATTAGACTGTTCTAGACCAAACGAATAACATGTTAAAACGTTAAACTGAGTGGAATTCCCCCTTCAGCCTCTCTGTAAACCAGCCCTCTGTCTTATTTGTAAGTTGTCCAGCGTCATTTCACAGAGTGACATTGAAGTCTGAGATATAACCCCCTTTCAGCCTTTATTTAAAAGTCCTCGATAATTCTTTGTGATGTTATTATAATGGGCTAGTATTTATGCTGCTCACTGAATTTAATGCAGGTCATTTTATAAATAAGACATGGACAGATGCTTTATTTTGCCCACAACTTCAGAGTTTGTACTTTAGTCTATTACAGTTACAACTTGTGCACATTACCTAGGACTGGGTATCTTTCAAAAACTTTTGATACCTGCACTGATACCTTGACTTTGATACCGGTTCCTGAACGATACCTTTTTTCTAAACCAGTTTTATGAAATACATTTTAACTTAAGTAAAATTACATTACACCGAGCAGCACAAATCTTTAGTTCCATTTTTCGGCTTCCTTATTTTACATACTCAAGGCAGTTTCATAATATAAAAATATAAACCTTACCACAATGTGGTTAAACTTAAGCTGTCTGTTTCAACTCTCTAGTTCTGTATTTCAGCATCTTGGTATTTTTTCCACTGAAGCTGTTTTACAACAGAAAAAATAAACCACATTTTTTAGATTTACTCCTAAGTATGAGTTCAGTTCACAGTCCCAAAAAAATGAACTGATTTACGTTCATTTTTTCTGTTTTCTCTTATAATGTAGTCACTGCAGTACAAGTCTGCTAGTTGTTTTGAAACTAAGGTAATCGGCCCTCTACAAAATGCTGTGAGTTTGACTTGGGCGGAGGAGCTTAGTGGCTTCTGGCTCATGGTCTCACCCTAATAACTTCTTGTGATCATCATTCACTCACAGTTATTTCCCAACACTGGTTGGACGCTTCAGCTCAACGTGTTGCTTCAAATTTGTTGCCGACATGGCTGACATTCAGACTTGTTTTTTTCAGACATGGCAGGCACAATTTGCATAAAAATTTTAGACTTTTTCCATTGGAACCTGTACTGATTTCATAAAACTCCCTCAAATACACAGTCGTTGAGCAGGTTCATGGACAACACTGTGTACTGTATCAGCTCCACTGTGTTAAGCTGTAGTCTCTCTCAGTGCTCTGTGGTCTGCAGGAGCTTTTACTTTGAAATTCAGCTTCACTACACAATGAACACTAGTTGTTCAAGGCTGTTGCAGGACAAACGTGTAATGTCCTGTCACATTATGTACACGTGCACTTCCTTGCACATACCAAGGTGACAAAGATCTGCTGGGCTGCTTGCAAAAAGGAAGTGCCTGACAGAACATAAAACCTGCTTATTCTGCCACCAGTATTTTCAAGTGTAATGTGGCACTAGTGTCATTGGAAGTTACATATTGGCTTTCAGTGTACAGTATTTTGGATTTCAGCATGTTTTCTTTGCAGTCAGGATGAGGCATGGTGGGTAAAATCCTCTATAGTGAGAGTACCAGCCAGACAGACACTGAACCTGCCCTAACAACTGAGAGGAGAGTGGAATTTGTAATCCAGTACTTTGCTGCCTCAAGGCAAAAAAAGCATATATCATGTCTTTGAAGTTTGACTTTATGTTTGTTCCCCCCCAAATTCTGCATGAGTGCATGAGCCGGGTGGCATTTCATTTGTTGTCTCCCAACCCTATCTTCTTTTTATGTTTGTCTCATCTCTGTCTCTGTGTTACGCCGGCCTTCAGAGGAAGGACATAAAACTGACAGGCCACCGAGCAGCAGCCACTCGGCCGCACATCCCCCAGGCTGCTGTGATCCAGGCTGCTGTGATCCGTCCTGACAGACAGAGAGACAGAGAGACAGAGAGAGAAAGAGGGAGAAACAGGGTGAAGAAGAAGGGCAGAGAGAAAGAGGCAGTAATGGCTACACTAACAAAAGCCTGCGACTGACTCACAGGACAGAGCACGCATTCTCTCTTTATCTGTGCTATCTGTGCACACTGTAATAGTAAATGAACAGAAAATGTGTGTGTATGTGTATGTGTGTGTGTGGCTGGACACTAATAAAGCGTATGATGGTGCCTTCAGGGCTGCTTTTAGTCTCCCACTGGGACAGAGAATGAGGGGAAGGGAGCTTTTATTACCATTAATGTGAAGTGCTGTAATCTTCTGCACTATCGGAGTCATCTTTCAGATGGTTGTAAAATATCTTGTCTTGTTTTTCTTCCAGATTTTTTCAGTGTGTCTTTCTTTTCTCTTTCTGTTACTGAATACAAATTAATTTTAATCTTTTAAAATTGGCGAATGGGTGCTGTCATTTCTGTTGAAGAACTGAAAGCTTGTCTTTCCTCAGACCTGCCTGACTGATAAACACGCCTGAGGAGGATTATTGACCAAAATTTAGGAACAATTTCTGGTGGTTTGAAAGTCAATGCTTTTAAAATTCTAAAATTCACAGTTTTGCATTTCCATGCAGACGTCTTGTTTTCCAAACAGCGAGAATAACAGTAATTTAACCAGAATTATAGAAAATTACAAACTTGTTAATACTTTATTTTTTATGTTATCATGGAAGGCTTTTTCACAGTTCTTTGAACCTGCAAAAGACAAGGACGGTCTGTCACTGGCAGAGAGTTATGTATGGTGTTAAACTGTGTGAGAAATTTTGTACAGTCAACATATAGTAAACTGTGATTAAGCACTTCTCTATTCTGATGCCCTTGAGCGCAAGACATTTATCATTTTGAAGAGTGTCAGAATGTGTCTGAAAATCCTTTCAACCACTCACTGTGTCTTAATTGAATTTTCAAATATTTATCTCCAAAAATGATAGCCTAATTAAAGTGGCATGCATGAATTAGTCATTTCTTCACTTCACTTGTTTGAAGTGTACTCACAGTAGGATTTAACATGATGACAGCAACGAAAGGACAGGAGGATATTCTTCATGTGTTTTAAACATGCAAAATCGTGACAAGCAGAGGAAATACCGTCCTGATTTAATTTGCTGAATATGTATTTGAGTTTAAGCCTCAGTGTTTTCACACAGTACCATCAGACATTTTCTTGTCATCAAATTCATCAAATTGGGATAATCAGGGATTCATATGGCATCAGTGGTGTGTTAAGTGCTGTGTGTGTTCAGGGGAAAGCCAAAATCTGCACGCTATCTCTGCACGCTCTCTGCCCAGATCACAACCCGTACTAAACGCTTAAATCCTGCACTGGCCCAGGTTCACTGTAGGTGTCTGTGAGATTTCAGCTGCCAGTATGCTCTCTCAGTAGAGCTTGTTGGACAGCTTTGGAAACACGCTCCCACCTCACCTTTCCAGTCTTGGATCAGGGAAGGTTTCGTCTGACCGTTTCTGTAAGTTTTCCGAAAATGACAATCCAACATTCACACCCACTTTGAAATGTGACTGGCCAGCTGTGCGGAGGTGATGGTGCGTTCCATTTGAACCGTGAGGTTGAAATTTCCCAGTTCCCAGTTGAAAATTTCAACTGAAATGCACACGCACCAGGAGAAAGAGGCCAGGCTTTGAACTACTCTCTCTAGTTCTCTATTTTTTTCAGTCAAAATGAAAACTGCAATGCAAAAATGATAACTTCCATAAATCACAACTCATATTGCAATCACAATCTCTGTCCAAATAATCACTATATGTTATATGCTATATGTATATTTTTGCCATATCGTACAACACTAGTTCAAAATCACATTTGTTTGCTACACACACACACACACACACACACACACACACACACACACACACGGATGTACTGCAGCACTCCTCATCCTCAGTTAAATATTAGTGCCTTCACTCAAACTGAGGGGTTGATGGGACAGAGGATTGGGAGACAGTGGAGGCAGAGGGTGCACCGGCCAAGATCCACATACCTTTGTAATCTCCTGTCAGTTGATCTGAAAAATAATGACAGCTCGTCCATATACACTCCCTGTTGTTGTCAAAGTCACTGCATTTCTTTGCAAGTGGGTCATTCTGGCATCCAGATTGTTTATATATAGGGCCCTTCCAGAAAATGTTCACCATTACCCCCATATAAACCATATCATGTGCCTCCTCTCTCTGATGGCTGTTTTCCAGTGTGGCCATTTGCATCAGCTACTGTATAATTTGACTTTGACTTCATGTCATATGAACTTGTTCTGTTTGAGCATTAACATGACCTTATGCTCCTTTGTTGCATGGTGAATGTGACTCACTTGCTGTCTTTGGCAGCAATATACCACAATTTTTGCTATGCAGGTAGGAAAAATTCATCTAATTCAATACACATTTACAACCTCTTCTCTTCTCTTCTCTTCTCTTCTCTTCTCTTCTCTTCTCTTCTCTTCTCTTCTCTTCTCTTCTCTTCTCTTCTCTTCTCTTCTCACATATGTATATAATAAATGTCTACTGCCACACTAAATTACTTATTTATGTACTGTTACAATTACATTCCCATTTATCCATATGAGTAACATAATATTACCATAACGCTAATGCAACATCACTGGATCATTATGTCGTGACTTGGCTCCCGGCCTCTCTTAACCTCGCAGCAGCTTGCCCGAGGCTGCAGCAGGTGTCAGAGACAGCTTGCTCACACATGCATGCGTACGCACAGCAGCATGAACACATGCGCTGAGACACACACTTGCCCCATTAGTTTGCCTTGTAGCTATGGTCACACAAAAATCCAGCACATCCACAAATTTACAAGAGACAAATGAGCTCTCCTCGCTCAGGTGCAGAGGCGTGAGAGGAACTGAGCGCTCAGGGCGTCAAATTTAACACTCAAAGCTCTGTGAATTAATAGGATTTGCCCTGATAACCTGGTGACATCTTTACAGGAAAGGAGTGAACAGGAGAGGGAGGGATTAATGAGGGAAGAGGAGAGAAGGAAAGGGAGATTACAGCTCGGTCTGTGTGGGGTTTGGCTCAGCAAAGGTTGAGGTTTTAGTTCTGTGATGGTGGGGGTCGGTTGGGGGTTGGGTGTTGGTGGGAATGACTTGGAGGCTCATTCATGGAGCCAGAAGAATATTAATTTAAATGCATATTTCTCTGCCTCTGGGGAGAAGGAGAAGGAGGGAGAATTATACAGAAAGGATGGATGTTTGGAGGCAGACTAGCAGGCTAGACTTCACGTCCAGAGAGAGAGATCAAAGTGTAATTTCTTATTCCTGCTCCCAGATTCTGTTTGAAGCTGGATTTCTCTGAATACCTCAGATACCTCCAGCGAATTTTTCTGCTGCCACAGCACATAAAAGGGCAGAGAGGTGCAGGGAGAAAGGGGGGCAGGGTTGCTAGGCTGGCTGGCGAATGTCAGATGGCATTGGATACACAACAAGATGACTTCTCTGTATCTGCTGCTCATTGGAGAACTGGTGCTTGGCCAAGTTAAAGGTTACCATGTGGTGGACATTCAGACTCTGTGTAAGTTCACTGAGTCAGAAAAGTAAAATGGGATCACTGTAAAGGCCTATATTTCAAGCTCATGTTTCCACAGTGTGTTGCGGCAGATCCAGGCTTTGTCTTTTGATTTTCTTGTTGGTTTGTAAGACTGCAGGGTTTGAGTTTGCCTTCTAGATGAATGTGACACAGAAATAAATCAGAGTTAACCGATTAAAAATGTATTAATCGATAATCAATTGTCTAGAAATGTCTGAAATTTCACCTCATTTGACACATTTTTGTCTGGCTGAGACATTTGTTGAATAAGGAAAGCACATTTTGTATCTTATTAATTTTTAATGATTGATTAAAAATGATGATTTGAACTTCTTAAATGTGAGGATTTGCTGCTTTTCTTTGTCATTTACGACAGTAAGTGAAGAGTCTTTGGATTGCAGACTGTGGATTTGGCAAAAGAAGCAAAAGCTGTAGCTTTGGGCTCTGGGAAAATGTGATGGGCATTGTCCACTTTTTTGACATTTTGTAGACATAACGATTAATTGATTAACTGTGAAAATAATCAGCAGATTAATTGGTATTCAAAATAACATTTTGGGGTGCAATGTTAATTTAAAGTAAGCACCAGTTGATAGAATAAGTTGTAAAATGATGTTATGTTGGTTATCTAATGGAACTCACTGCAAGTGACCATCAGTTTTGTGTTGGTGAAATGAAAAACCATGAAAAGTTCTAAGTGAATGTTTTAACACCACAGATCTTATGATATTTCCTGTGCTGTAATGTGGAAGAATGTTCCCATGTCAGTGTTTGAGCTCAGATTTTCTGGCTGGAAAACTGGATGGAGGACCTACTTCCTCTTCCTGTTCTTGTTTGGCACTTCCTGTTTCAAACTTCCCAGAGCTGCCACAAAGAAAGTAGGAAGGGAGGCCGCTGTAAGCCTGGGAAAACTGTTACGGCTTGATACATTGTTCATACTGTGTGTATGGTATGTAGGAATTTTTTGACAAAATCTTAAAAGCGGCAGCTATTGATTATTTTCACCATGACTCAATGTGCAGATGAATTTCTCAATCGATGGATCAATTTTTTTGTCTATTAAATGTTAGAAAATAGTGAAAAATCGACATTATAATCTCTCAAAATCCAAGATGAAATCTGCAGATTGTTTTGTTTTGTCTGACCGACACATTTTAACCAGTAATAATATTCAGTAAATCATCATATATGAAAAAGAACAGCAGGAAATCATTATACCTGAAGTAAAAATGAAAAAGAAATCAATGATCAAAACAGTTGCAGCGTGATTTTCTGTTGATCAAGAAAATGACTAATTGACAACCTGTTTAGGCTAAAAGTAATTCATTCATTCATTGACCTTAGTATGGACCTTTTGTCGCTCCATCCACAGACTAAGTGATCATTTGAAAGCCAAGTTTAAAAAAAGATTTTTTTTTAAATAACTCAAAATATTTGTATATGAATTTTATGTCTATCAAGTGATGGATTGTTTCAGCTCTAATAAAAATAAACTTAATTCCATGATCCACATTCCAGATTTCTCCTTAGTAAATGATTTGTCATCAATCATGTGATCAGATTGATACTGTACATTTTATTTTTGTTCCAGCTGATTTTTCCGGCTTGCCACATTGATACTGGTATGCAGGCTTACTGATCCAGAGCAGCAGTTTTATGACCACTAGCCACCCTGTAAATACCTTAACTTTTCACTGCCAATTTTCACTATTTTACAAGCGATTATATTTTGGAATTTGAAAGAAGGATAAAGTAGGACGGGGCTTCACAGTGGCTAGATTAGATAAACCTGGTAATAGAGAAAATACAAGTATTATAATTTTTATACATGAGTCAACGTTTGACAATGCCTGTTTCCAATTTTTCCTTCTTTTATGACTTGCAGTCTGTCTTTTTTTTTTTTTTTTTTTTTTTTGGCTTTTCTCTTAATCCTTCCCTCCGTCTGTCTCTGAAGAGGTGAAGGAATGAGGTCGGAGAGGATTTCATCCTGTTAAAAACTGCTGATTTATTTTTCTGGTTGACGTCTCACAGAGGCCGAGCTCAGAGCTGCTGTCCCGTGTCGTCTTCGACAGAGAAGGCTGGCATTCATACAGACGTCCTCAGTGCAGTCAGCAGCACTGGCAGTCGGGCAGCGTGTTGGCAGCTAATTCACTGGCATTTTCACCAAGCGTTCAGATGTAAGTGAGGTTGGCATTCACAGAAGGCAGGTTGCCACGCTGTCGAGCTGGCATCTGAGGGATAGTCTACTCCGCTAACCATGTAATGTGTTTAAGACGGGCACGGCAGACATAATAGCTATTATAGCTGTAATAGATTCCACTTATGTAGGACTCGCAGTCAATTCTGCATCAACACGATGACAGCCTCGACTCGATCCTTTGAGGCCTTCATTAGAACGTGAAGACTTTCAGGACTTTTTAATGACTAATGTAGGAACAAACTGAAAGGTCAGATTATGTTGCTGTTCCCCATCAGAGGCATAATACAGAGGAACACTTTTGACATCCCATCATACCCCAGCTATGTTAGTTACTGAATTAGTACATTTTTAAACTTAAATTATGGAGACAATCGGTAAACTGTTGATATAGAGACATTCTAAGATGTCCATGAGAATAATGACCTTTTATTAACAGAAAGACGCCATTAAACATCTAAACCATTTTGTGCTACCATGAAATGTACAGTGATGCAGATGCAAATCAAACTGTGAATTCGTAACATTACGGCCATATTCATTTTGAAAAATTCAGAAATAACAAGCAAATCTTTTTTGTTTCAAAGACTTTACATTTTTCCTTAGCTGTTGCTAAACTCACGACCCCTTTTCTCCCCAATTTTCTTCAGCAGTTGGAAGCTTTTATTGTCTTTAATATTTTTCTTTAACGTCACACTCAAAAATCAAACAATTTTAGTTTGTATGCTGGCAATTTTAAGTCCAGTTTATTGTGTAATTGTTCCAAATGTCAACACACCACATACTCAAAATTTGATTAGACATAGGGCCCTTTCACACCTACCTTTTAGTCCAGACATTCCGACTTTTGGGTTTGATCAGAAAAAAAAAATAACTGGTGTGAAACCTCGCCTGACCACAGTCTGGACCAAACAACCTAACCCTTGCTCCAACTGACAGAAGTGGTCCTGGTCTAGATCAAATTGAACCACGGTTCGGTTAGTTTATAGCGTGAAAACATTTTTTTGGATGCTTCAGACTTTCGGACCAATTTCAAGAAGTTTTGGCAGGCTGTCGTCAGAACTGGAAAAAGGAAAAACAATGGAACGAAAACACATAGAGCCATGGTAGCACATGAGGGAGAGGAGGAGTCCAAATGTTTGTGTGTAACTGATATTTTGTGTGACAACTTTTAATTGAGAAAAAATTTTAAAAAATCCAAAACAAGTATTTACCAAGAGGATGAAAGAAAGAGGAATTTAATTGAACTGTCAACACAATGATTTGTGAGGCACACCCATCCATAAACCAGTCGAATGTAACTACAGGGAGACACAGGTCACATGGGTGATGACGACAGGATATAAGTATGTCTAGAGGGGATGCACCGATGTCACTGATGACACGCTCCTTCAGCTGGACTGAGTGACAAAACATCCTGAACAGACTGCCTTTTGTAGGGGAAAGTGCAAAACCAGGAGTAAAATAATCAATTATCTGCCTAAATTAAAAGGAAGTCGGACAGAACAGTATCCTCACAACTTACTAAAGACAGAGTAGTTCATGGATATTGACATTTGACCAGGAATCAGGTTTGCTGTTATTTATATAGACCTGATTTTGATGCTGGGGAAATACTTGCAGCCAAGAAGGCATTAAAGAAGGCAGAATTTGTTGGTGGATTTAAAGTGATGAGGATAATCTGGTTGTATGTGGACAGGTCTGTACAGATATTTTGACTTTATGAGCTCATTGATGAGACATGTTCACATGTAGTAGTAGTGTTCAGGATGGACGATACAATACACGATTGCAAAATATAAATGAAAGATGGTAAATTCATAAGTAACATTAGTCAGTTCAGTATATAACTTAAGGTGTGATTTCACCCAAAAATCCAGCATACCTGACACAAAATGGCAACCACAAGTCCATGTTTCGGTGCCTGGACTCCATTTGTTTCTGTGAATTGCAGCGATTCATTTGCTTCTCTTTTCTTTGGCTTTCGGCAGTTTGTGAAAACTGACTGCTTTGGTTTCCTGTTGAATCTATTTGTTCAGTCAATCACACAACAGCTCTTTCTCATTTTAGAAGTTTTTTTTTTTGTTTTCGTGGCATTCAAGTTGAACGCCACTCTTTTTGCCACTCAGTGACTCCGCCTACTGTGACAACATGTGCATGTCCTTTATAGTTCATGAGGGCATGTGCATAATTGCAATGTGAAACCAAAACTAATTGGATCAGATGTACACAGTGTAACAACATGAATCTTGGTTCAGACTTTCAGGTGTGAAAAGGCCCTTAGTATAGTCGTAGGATGCGAGGTGAGATGTTATTTCTGTTATTTTACCTTTGTTTGACCTAGAAGTCCATTGATATCAAAAATCTCTTTTACCAAAATCTCTACTGTTAAGTGAACCGCTTGGTACCATTGTGTAGACTTAAACTTTGTAGCTTTAAAGTAACGAGCAGTAAATGAAGCTTTTAGTATAAGTGAGTTCACGAGGTCGCAGTTTAGCTGTCAGAGAGTGTGGTCAGTGTTTCTCTGTATGTTTGTGCTGTTGTCTGGAACAGAGGTCAGGTTTGTGTCGGGCGTAGGGGAGGAAGTGGACGAAGGCTATTTGGAGACTAACGCTAATCTGGTTAGTGCGGTTTCCACCCTCTCTCCTTTCTCTTTCTGCTATCACCACTCCTGCCAAACTGATCTATCATGTGCCCAGCAGCCCTTTGTCCGCTGCTGCTTGGACACTGCATAGTTCAAGGCTTTTATAAGCCAGACATGTTCTCTCCTTTTTTGTGTAGTTGCACATTTTGCATGAGAAACTAAACTGCAAGTCAGACTGGTTGAATCATGTTGGTTGATTATTTGAGAACACTGCTTTAAGAACGTTTTTGGGCAAAGCTGATGGAAAAATGTGTGAACAAAGTGGCCTCAGTGTTGTTGCTTTAGTATGATTTATTCACAACCTCCTGACATGATGATAAAGACTAAATGTTCTTTTTCCACTGTTTGTGTTGGAATGGCATTCAGTTTGTCCTGTACCAGCGATGACCTCAAGAGGGACGACAGAGTCTCAGAGGCAGCGCAGAACAACTTCAGCAAGTCACAACAGAAGGAAAACCACTCTTTCATCCCCAGGCTCTTGTTTCCTTCTCTGACTCTCTGTCTACCTATTTCAATCATCCCGGCTTCTCCGCTCTCGCTGTCAGCTCTGTGTAAAGGAAGGTCATATATTCTCTTACAGTTCCTGTTTTGAAGAGGACGCCTGGCCTCAGAGTCATGGCTGTCACATCAGGGAATGCTTTTAGATGAGCTGTTTTTTGGCATCACAGGTCAAGTGTTAGGGCTGCAACAAATGTTTACTATAATTAATCTATCATTCATTTTCTGGATTATTCAATAATGGTTTGGTGTATAACATGTCAGACAAGAGAGGAAAATGCCCATCACGGCGACATCTTCTGTTTGCTTGGTTTGGCCAAACAACAGTCGAAAACAAACCAAAGATATGACAGAAAAACAGTGAAAACTTGAAAATGAGAAGCCAAAAATAATGTTTGGCGTCAGCAACTTATGATCATTTAAGATATGATAAGATAGTCCTTTATTAGTCTCACAGCAGGGAAATTTGCAGTGTTACAGCACCAATAAGAGTGCAATAGCAAGAAGCATCAGTACAAAAGCAAGATGTTGTGAATATAACAAAGCAGTAAACAAAAACAAACTCAACAGTTTGATTCACATCATTACACAAGTAAATATTGATATTGCACACTTTGGTATAAACTCGCTACTGATGATACTGTAGTTGCTCGCCTGTAATGGTTCCACACTGAAAATTAGAGATGTGAACTGATAAGTTTTGATACCAGTGCCATTATTGATTCTGTTTATCGGTCCAATTCTTTATAGATTTCCTTATTGATTCCCAATCAGTTTGTCATAATCTAAAATGGATGAAATGAGAGTATTTGTACAGCATTCATTTTTATTTAGGTTTCTAATCAAAGAAAAAACCTGCCAAACCTGCCTGTGTGGTGCCAATTTTTTCATATCACACAGAATATTTATCCTGTGTAACGGATGTGCTGCTCTGTTGTGTGCGACAAGTGTCAAAGACATGATATTCATGAAATTTTAGCCCATGTTGGGTTGACAGATCTTTCACCATGTTTGCACCCTTAACTTGAAATGATCACTTCAGAGACACTGAAACTAGCACTGTCATCATCTTTGTGAAGTCATGCTTTGGAGCGTTTCTTCCTCCACGCCATGACTCCTCCTTGTTGCAAGTTTGCAGCAGCATAGACACGAGTTTGATGTCATTATTTTGCAATGCGCATCCGTCGGATAAACATAATTTGAAACTGAAAAATTCAGAGGCATACAATTCTAAAGGACTGGATCATTTGGATGCAGTTCTCAACATTTCCGTTCCTTAATTTCCATCCTTATTGATAATATATAAATAATCTGAATTGACTGTTCCAGTTTTACAATGCTCATCTTTTTCTAACGTCTATCTCCACATCATGAAAAGAGCTCTTGAGGAAACTGGGGATACTTGTGGCATCTGTGTTCTCCTCACTTCACAAGAATGTTTCAAAACTTGGTGTTTTCCTTTAAATTACGAGGTCAGTTTTAGCTGGAGCAGGGCATTTCTGGCCCCGTGTCCTCCGCTCGGATTCCAAGTCAGATTGTCCCACATTCCTGCTGTGGATTTTTCCAGCGGCAGCCGGCGGTCCGCAGGATGATTTCACCCCACAGACGCTCCTTTTTAAAAAAGAAAAAAGAGAGAGGAAAACCTCCCCGGTTGTCTCTGTTCGCTGTGTCAGCAACAGGCGTGGCAGTGCCAAAACGAGAGCGGGAGAGCCAGAGAGAGGTTGAAAGAGGGTTACAGAGAGTAAGTGAGGGGAGACGAGTGTGATAGAGCGTAAAACTGAGATAATCTGATAGGAAGTAAACAGGAACAGCAGAAAAATAATGAAAGAGTGAGGAAAAATTGCCAAAGAATGAAATGAAAATGAGACTTAAACGGAGGAAGATATACTGTATAAGAGACATAAAAAAACTGAACCAAGGAACTTCCTGCTCCTTGTGGTGGCCTGGCTTCTTTGTGCCTGTTGCTAGGATACGAGAGCTATGCGGCCTGGGACAAGAGGAGGGGGAACGTGAAAGCCTCAATGATGTACAGTGTTTCTGCCTTTTATTCCCAAAGCTATACAGACAATTTCCAACTATTAGAGTCGATTATACAGTCAGTAATATAATTTAATTTCACCCACAGACACTGGAGAGTGTTGTGGAAGTTCAATGTCTCACTGTCTTTGTGAAGATATAAAATGACTGGTCAGATATTTTTACATTCATACTTAATGCATGTATGACATTTCACATGGTTGTTAGAGCACAACCAATTCTGCATTTTGAGGCAGATATGAAAATATCAATATTTGGGAGCAGTGCTGAAGTAAAGAGTTGATAAAATGAGGTTCTTGATACAATTTTGAGGAAGCAATCAGTCGATTAAAGCTTCCTTCACTTGATAAGAAGTTTGCTCTGGGCTAACTGTGAGTTGAAGCACAAAGACTTGTGTATTGTGTTACAGGGTAGGACGCTACTAATGATTATTTTCATTATCAATTAATCTGTCAATCATTTTCTTGATTAATTGATTAGTTGCTGTCCATAAAAATTCTGAAAATTTCGTAAAAAATCATGAGTTTTTCCCAAAACCCAAGGCAGTGTTGTCAAATTCATTGTTTTGTTTAAGTTTATTGTCAGAGAGAAGCAGAGAAACCAGAAAATATTCACATTTGAGAAGCTGGAATCAGAGAATTTGGTCATTTTTTCTTAAATAATTGCTCAAAACAATCAATCAATTATAAAAAAAATGTTGGCAATGAATTTGATAGTTGTCTGATGCTGATGCTCCTTATTCATCAGTTCTGAGGTGCTCTTTTTTTTGGATAAATTACTTGTGTTTGGTTCTTTACTTGCAAAGCGGTTATTGTACTTTCAGTAGCAACATTTTACTCAACAAATGGTTAATCTGCCCTCATTGAGCTCTTACTGGGTCTTAATTTCAGACCCAGTCCCTCCTGACCCTGGGTGACTTTTAAATGACGATGTTAAAATGGTAGAAGGCTCAGTGGTCAATAACTGTCAGGCCTTCCAATGGACATCTTCCATCAGCCCAACCCTATTTCCTTCACCACTAATAATGCGCTCAGCTGTGCCGAGCCACACCCAGGATGGATCTTCTCTGGAGTGGGGCCAAGGCGGGCCCAACCTGCCTTCAAGTGGGTTGTGGTGACGTCTCATCTTGGTCAACCAGTGACGACCCCCGTCTCCCCCTCAAACAAGCATGTGTGAGGCTTTCAATGTGTCTGTCTGTTCAGCTCTCAGTACTTTCGTGGCTTCTTACTGAATTTCTGTGGTTTGAAATGTAGTTTCTCCCCCTGTTTCGCTGTTTGTACTTTCAGGTATCTGCTTTATTTTACTGGCTCACAGAAATCATGTTAAGTTACTGCTGATGTCAATCCAACATTTCCTGATTTTACTGCATATTAATAAATATAGCAAAATAAAAGCGGAGGTTAGATTATGAAGAATTTATAGGAAATTAAGTGTTTATTTATCAGCTTACAGCTGCTCGACTCAAGCTAAGCTTGTCTATCAAGCAAAAATGTAATTTGTTGGTTTCAGTTTCTGAAATATGAGGATTTGCTGCTGCTATTGGCTCAAAACAACCAATTTGAAGGCATTGCCATGGACTGGCAAATAAATCAATAGTTTAAAAAAACAGTCAATACTGAAAATGACCATTAGTCACGATAGTGTATTTAACTTAAGGCCATGACACAAACAAACATTTCTGACATGGATATATTTTTTTTGTCCATTGCAACATTTGAGCTGATGCTCTTAAAGAAGCATACAGGAGCAACTGTAGGTAAGATTGTAGTTTATTCAAAAGACAGCAAGGATACATCAGATGCTCTCACCCCTAAAACATCTTCTAATTCCTCTTCCACTCTGATGCTTTACAGATCCAGCCACTTAAAATTTCCGTTTGGTCCCTGGTAGGGCCCAGACCGATCCGTGGCAGGTCCCTGTCGTCACCTGGCTGGGGCCGTAGCGCTAATGAGATCCCCCGCGATGACGTAGGGAACACGGGGCCGACCCGTCACGCCCATAAGTTCATTTTTTAGAAACTAGTTGCAATGGTCTGTTTATCCACCAGGAGGAGCAGTGAGTGTGGAAGCTGAAGCGCCAGTTATAACTGTAATCGCAGGCATAGGCCCTATTTGATGAGGGAGAGAGCTTCCCACACAGAGCATATTTAATTATTATCAATAGACTATATCATAGGTCAGAAATATCATACTTCAGCTTTTTGTTACTCAAAAGAACTGCATGTGGGGACTGAGCGATTTATAGCCTAGTGAGAACAAAGCTGCGG
>JAJHUR010112135.1:13925-24636 GCA_027495735.1 Lutjanus campechanus | reverse complement strand
AATTATATGTGTCTCCCTCTGGGTGAGAAGCCATAACAGGATGCTTTGGTGATAGCGAGCAATAGATGGATTGAGGGCAGAAAATGCAGTGGTAATTGTACTGGATACACAGGTAATTGGAAGCTAAATTGGCTTCAGATTTAGAACCTGTGAGCACTCAGTCAGCCTGTGTATTGAAACAAGAGACAGGTGTGTGTGTGTGTGTGTGTGTGTGTGTGTGTGTGTGTGTGTGTGTGTGGGCACATGTCTGTGGAAAGACAGAAGGGGAAATATATAGGCTCGAATGACTAATAAGAACTGGACACATTACAAAATGAAGCCAATAATGTTATGCAAAATTAATACTTGAAGAAATTATTCACAAGCCGCTGCTGGTTTAATTTAGAAACATTCTGTGTTATTAAATCTGACATCTATTGACATTTATTTTTTACTATCAACTGTTTGTGTATGCCAACGTGAGTTCCTGTTAACAACAGTGGGTACAGTCCGCAAGGATTTTGTTGGAACACAGAGTTTCAGTTTTGACCTTGAGGGCATGGATCTGTGATACAATATTCTAAACCAGTGGTTCTCAAGCTGTGGGGCGCACGACCCTGGTGGGGCACAGAGCCACTGCAGGAGGGGTGTGGATGACCAGGGGAAAAATATGCAGCATAACAAAGTGAATGAATATGATTTATGTTGGGAGAATAAACAAATAGTTTTGATGCTATTGTGTTGGCCTTTATTTCACTAAGATTCAGTCCTTTTTTGTTGCTTATTGCTTCAACGATTATTGTTAAAGGCTGATAAAAATTGTCGAACTTGTGGCATGTTTTTTTTTTTTGGCTTTTGAAGCAGGGCATGCAAGAAAAATTCTGTGAACCACTGTTTAAAACTCAAAGGTTCACGTTAGTTTTTACAGAGATTTTGATAGTATCTCATGGCTTTGTTTAGTAAATGGAGCTGAGCTCAGGTTTATCATGTGGTGTGAAGTAAGGAACTTCAGTCATGTGATAATGGATGGTTTATATATGGTCATATGTATTGCCTTGTCTCAGTTACATTCACTGAGAATAAGTTGTGAGAATCAGTTGAAAGCTCTGGAAAAACTTATACATGAATGTTGAGTTGAGAATATTTTGTCACAGGTTTGGATTTTATTGTATTTCCTCAGGGAGTTCATTCCAGAGCCTGTGGGTTCCTGATGCCAAAAACTCTGTCTCCTTTAGTTTTCAGCCTGGACTCTGGAATGGATTGAAGATCACTGTCCAAGGATCTCAGACTGCACAAAGGTACATATGGGGTTAAAATGTCTAAAATATAATCTGGAGCCAGGCCATGCAGAGCCTTAAAGGTAATCTTGAGTGTAAGGAAGCTAAAACAAGTGTGATGTGAACGTATCTCTTGGATCTATTTTTTAAATCAAGACAAGAAAAGGCTGTTGCAATAATCAGGGCACAAGGAGATAAAAGATAAAAGCATATACAGCAGTTTCTTATCTCTAAAAAATGAAAATAGATCTTATATTTGCAACAATTCAGAGGTGATAAAACATGATCAGACAAATGTTTTGACATGCTGTTAATAAACATAAATTGCTATCAAATAGAACACTAAGATTTTATAATACTGTATGTTGTGACAGGTAATCAGTGGATTGAAGTATAGGTTTAGCGATATGTTGACACCCAATAATAAGAATTTCTGTTGGATGACAGGGCTAAACTTTTGAATGTTAGAAACTATGACAACTGTGCATTACATGTCAAAATGAAATATAAAAGTTAATATATATCCATCCCGTGGATATATCCTACCTGCCAAGCATGGTATGAGAACCTACGATGGCCTCAAAACATGAAAGGCCCTAAAGCCAGTGTTTGGTTCGTCTGTTCTGGGATACTGTAGTGACATGGTGTATCAACATGGCAGCCTCCATGGACCTCTGTAGATCTAAATGTCTCATTCTAAGGTCACAGAAACATAATGATTCTTATTTTCAGGTGATTATAGACTAATGAAACATATACTTACGAATAATTATTTTCCATTTTTGCCATACTGTGCCAATAAATAAATAAATATACTGTATATGCTAGGTCAATTCTTCAGTTAGTACCCCTGGCCAAAGCACTGCCTTAGAACTGAGAGTTGGTCCCCAGGTACTGCACAGTGGCTACACACTGCTCCTAATACTAGGATGGGTTAAATGCAGACACTGACTCCCTCTGTATATTGCTCTCTGTATAATCGTATATATGACAATAAAGCTGACCTTTACAAGAGCTGACCTTTAAATCCCTGTAAATCTTACACACTGGACGTTTAACAAGTAAAATGTGTCAACATCATGTTTGATTTCCAGTAAAAATTTGAGGGAGCAAGGTTGCAAAAATGAATTTACAAACATTTAGACTCATCAGAGAATATTTATGGTCCAATTCTACAAAGAGTTTCATGCCTTCACATTTAAGTTATTATAAACTTCTTGATCACAAGCAGCCTCTCCAGTAATCAAGCCACTTTAGATGACTACTGTAATCATCCTAATTAAAATTGCGGCTAAGGACCTGATAAGATCTCACCATTGTCATGTTTTTAAGAAACGTGTAAGGTTCAATAACTTTGCTAATAGTAGACTTGTTTTTACTACAACATTGTTTGTGTTTTGCATTATGTGTGTGTGTTTCCTGTTTAGTTATGTATTTGTATAAAGGCCTAAGGATAGATGTTGCAAACTACCTTAGGCTATAAATGTTGGAATATGTGGCATTGATCTATGATACTTTTAAAACATTAAATTTTATGTTTATTACAAAAAACACGAAATAGATCAATTAATTAAGTGTAGTTCTGCAATAAAAACGATGAGGAATATTCAGTGCAAACACGTCTCCAGTCTAATAGATTACAGAGAAAATATGAATCTTACAACCATCTGTAATATTAGGCACATGTGACTGGATTGCCCTAAATTTTCAGCTTCCCATTCATTATCAGTAGAGTTAACCCAGGCAGCATATCAGTAAGTCTTAGTTCTGTAGTTTTCAGCCGTAGGTGAGTTGTTCGTTTTTATAAATAGTTACTGGGCAGTGTGGGTATATGTATCGTCTATGAATAACTGAACAGAATTTTAGAACTTTCCGTCCAAATCATTACTTTTTACAGGGTTATTATCAAATAAAATCTATCCTGTTACACCAGGGGGTAAAATATGGACAACTTATTACCTCGACCATTTTACTTTATGAATTTCTAGCCTTTCAATTTATGATTCGGGTCAGTTCTGCAGAATATTTTCCCCTGCAGCTAAATGTGTTAAAATGCTGCTTACATTCATTCACATTACATTACTGCAATATCCATGACCTGCCTCCACTGGAACAGGACAGAGACTGGAGGAAAGTAAACGAGACAGCCGTGTTAAAAATGTGAGCTCGTGTAGGAGGAGCGCTGGGAATCTGAAACAAGTCAAAAACAGCAAAAGAAGAAAGTAAAAGCAGAGGTCAGAGGTGACCAGGGGCATCATTGTATTTAGAGCATGGTAATATATTCCATTTCAAAAATACCTTGCTCAAACTCAAGGGCACTGCACAAAGTGGGACAGAAGGCTGTTTAAAAGAAAGAAAGAAAAAAAAAACATAGTTAAAAATGAAAGCAACTCTTTCAAAACAGACCAAAAGCATAGTTGTGTCTGAGCAAGCTTGATGATTGTAAAAATGGTGATGGTATCATAGCAACTGGCAGACGTCCAAAGTTTAGGAGCGGACTTCACACGGTCTCCAAACACGTTGCTGCTTGCCTGGTGTGGAGATGGAGATGGGTGGAGGTGGGTTACTGGGGCGGACGCAAGGAGGACAACAACCAAAGGTGCAAAGACCACTGGGTGGGCGGGTGGAACGGGTCAGCCAGGTGTGCGGTTGTTAAATTTTTAGCACCTTGTAGGTGAGAAAAAGAATCTCAGAGGAAATGTGGAGTTTGACAGGCGAGTTGTTGCAGAGTTTTTGTGTTGTGCAGTCAAGCAAAATACGGTGGAGACCCTATAGAAGCAAGATGGCTGACATATACAGTAGAAAGCAATTAAAGACTTTGCTGGTGCCACTACAGCAAGCTGTCTCTGGGACTTGAATGGACGGATGAGCACCATTCTTTAGAGTTTGGATGATGGTGGTGGAAAGCACTGTCAGTTCAAACTCTCCCATAGGTGGTCGGCGGGGTTAAGACGAGGGCCTGTACTGATCAAACAAAGAAACTATGAATACTCTAAAGAGCCAATTTAGGAGTAAAAAGTTCTTTGCCAAGTGTTCAGAATAAGACACATTTATCGAGTGACTTCTCCTACTTATAAGTGTTCAAGGTCATCTTTAAGAGCATGTTTTCAAGTGATCACATCAGTGGCAGGCTGTTGGAGGGATGGGGGTTAAAAAAATAAAAGAGCAGATGCAGAAAGTTTTGAGGTATTTATGATTAAACGGTTACAATCCCTGGTTTAGATTAAATATTTTATTATGTAACTTAAAGTACATATTACTACTACATCTCTGTCATAAAAACACACTGGTAACTATTTAATCATTTAGAGGCCAACTCACTTTTAATTACATTTTCTTCACTGGAGGGGGCACAGAGGGCACTTTCCCTGTTTTGTCTACTGGAGTGGCACTCTATGAGGCACTTTATCATCTCATCTTATCTTTTATTGGGGTATTATGGGGGGCACTTTTGCTGTGCTTTTTCAAACATGGGGGCACCAGGGATCATATGATTTATATAGGACTTACCTATATTATTAATTTGTTAAAATCCTTGGATTTATTATTATTATTATTATTATTATTATTATTATTATTGATTTATTTTTATGATGATTAATTTTCTATGTGAAGTCTCTAATATTTCCACCAGCATTGAACATGTGAAATGAATAACATTGCAATAAATTAACGAACAGGAAATTGACTGAAATGTCACAGTCAAATGCAAATAGCAGCTAAAACTAAAAGCTAATTACAACTGCTCACATTACAGTAATGAAGTTATTATTTTGGGGTACTTGTTGGCCTATTTTTATGGGTATTTTTTTCAAGTCTGTGATTTTGCTGTCACTTAAATATGTATTTCACTGTGCTATTTATTGAGCTACCTATTGATGAGTAGGCAGATGAAAAACAAAAAACAAACAAATAAACAAACGAACGAAACAAACAAACACTGCCAAAGGCACGGCTTTGGAGAGGTGAAAGTGACCACTGACCAGAACAGTGCAGGAGTCATTTAGACTGAAGATCTGGAGAAACAGAAACCCCTTTCTATTTAATTCCTATTATTATTATTATTTTTTTTTTTTACACTAAACAAAAGTAACTAATACTCTGAGTAGTTTTTGAGAGGGTGGGTACATTATTTGTGCATAACATAATAATATATTTTGGATCCATTTATCCTCCAAACACTATGTGGAGACCCATGGGTCCAAGAGTGAGGGGATCATCACTAGTTTTATAGTTTACGTATTTTTGTATTGTTGTTTTAGTCTTCATCATGGTATGTTTATATTTTCTGAAGTAAAAGAACAATAAAAAGTTGATCTCTTAAACTTTTTTATTCTTAATTGTATGAGTTGAAGTGAAAGTAAAGGATTTTAGTTTTATCTTTCACTTATACATGTAGCAGTTGGATAAACCTGGATCTTGATGATGAATGCCATAGCATATAATCCACATGAGACATCTATATTCCCTATGTTTATGGACTGTCTTGTCGATGTTTTACCCATTAATTTGCCACTCTTCCTCCATAAAAACTATAATATAGTTCTGATAGCAACAAGAAGATGGGGATTTTGGTGTTTTAATGGGGAATCCAGAGCAACCTCTGAGGTCTGGCACTGCAGACAGCGAAGCTGAAACTTTTCATGGAAACTCCGAGTATAATCAGAACCACTTTACTGGAAAGAGAAAGTTAGAAGCCAATTGCCCAAATGAGCCTGGATGGAAAGATAAATGTATGAGCCGAGGTGAAGGTGCTTGAGGAGAAGGCGTTGGGGACAGCTAGATGGTACAGGGAGACTATTTGGCCACTCGGGGGATGGAAAGTCTGCCTCCGAGGATTTATTGAGGCAATAAAAGATAAGGTCACTGTGTTGTAGGCTTTAATATTAATGTGCCATTTAATGACCCTCACCATGGAAGAAACTAGGTTATCACTAGTACTAAGATATAGCTCTAGGCAGTATTATTTGGAATGAAGCAAGTGCTTATGTGTCGAATTAGACCACCAGTGGTGCTTTGTAGAGTCCTTCCTTTGTAAAATATAGTCAAATTTCTTTGATGTAGGAAATTAGTAAGTAAGGTGAAAAAATCCCCAGGCTATACTCTCATTGTAGTCCTCCTAACTTATTTCACACACACATTCTCTAGTAAGTGATATATAATGACAAAACTAATAATATGAAGTCCTTAAATACTGTAAATTGTTGACTGGTTGTCTGTTTTTAAGGAAAATAAAACTTCTCTCAGGCACATTAGTCTCTGTGGGGGATTTGGGGGCGCCGTCCACCACGCTCTCACTGTTGGAATTGCTTCCCGCCCCCCGGTTCGGACTGTCCAATAGGAACGGCCGGAGAACTCGGCTCCACCAATCAGCAACGACGGATGATAGTGAATGGAAGTTTAGTTTTTGAGTTTGGGATAGATCCGAGGAGGGAGAGATTAACGGCGAGTGTGGGTAAGAAATTGTGATAAATGAGTAGAAAAAGTAAATTCAGACTCATACATATCGACTGTTTGCTTTCACAAAAGACTGAAAACACTGCAGCTGCTCGAATAAGGCAAAACAAGAGCCCTCTCCTCTCCCTCTCTCTCTCTCCCCCAAGTCAGTGTTAGAGGAGGGTAGCAGGTGTTCAGTTGAGGGAGACGCATCGCCTCAGTCGGCTCCCCCAAGCCTCAACAGGGTGCCGAGACGGAGAGAAACGGCAAGGAACGCCGCTAACTGGGGACAAAAACTCCGGACAACGATAAAACGCCTTTTGAAGTAAGCGTTTCTTTCCCGGGTGGACTGCTTTGGGTGACTGTTGAAGACTCCGGGTGAAAAAAAAAGCGAAAGGCTCCAGTGTCGCAGTAGCAGCAGTGAGAGTAACATTACCGTCTCTGTAACGGCTGTTTTCCAGTTCAAATCCGACCGTTACTTTTTGTCTGGTGCTCGCTAACTCCTCTTCGCCGGTGTATGTAAAGTAAGGAAAGAAGAAAAACTCTGAGTCGTAGCGGAGAAACTTGTAATGCGTTTATGTTTTGGCTAACCTGTTGTGTCATTTTTCCGTGTGTAATCCGAGACAGCAGCAGCAGCATTACGGCAAGTTAGCCTCTCTGGTATCCGAGGCAAAGAGTCCCGTTGTGGGAGAGTGGTGGATGAATTCGACCCGCGACGACTTGGGTTAACAGTTAATTAGGATATCTAACTTCAGATAACGGACTGCAGCGTCTCCATCACCACCACACTTGGAAAAGACTTTGTTTGCAGTCTGGGGTGTTCAGAGAATCAATTACTGAATTGATTTTTTTGGAGGTGAGGGGCACACACACGAGCATGGATGGATAATTTACGTGTTTTATTGCTTCTCTGTTAATGCGACCGCTGTCCAAACAGCTAAATGATCCGCGGGACAAATCCCCGGTGAAGACATCAAAACAAGCGCGGATTTGAGGTCGATAGCAGAGAATAAGCCGATAAGTCTAAAACACACTCAAATGTATTAATTCCTCGCTCGGATCAATCCAAATGAAAATGAGGTATCGCAGGACGCAGAAACGCACCACAGCAGACGGAGATTACCGTGCCGTTACACCGTGAAGACAGTCCTGTTTTCTTCCCCCGCTGCCTGCCGAGTTTTGGACACCGGAGCTGGGAAGTCAGAGCGCGGGGAGCTTTAACGAACCCCCGGAGCTCGGAGCTTCGCTTCACCGGGGAAAGGCGCGGAGGTGCCCGGCGCTCTGCTCTTCTCTCCTCTCCTCTCCGCTGGGACTTTTTCCCATTCGTGCGCAGGCAGGGCAGAGGGAGTTGAAGCAGCAAAGGAAGGAAGCACAAGCGGACACGGACACTGTTGGTCCCCTATCTTCCGCATGATGAAGCCGGGAGTTTGCTGCTCTGAGGGCTTCTCGGAGCGTGTGGTGGAGGGACCCGCTCCAGCGGGGATCAGCAGGCAGAAGATGATGGGGACAGGGGCCACCCGGAGTCTTTTTCTTCTGCTCCTTCTCGGCAGCAGCTGCCACATGTTGCACGGCCAAGGTAAGAGCTTTACTTTCAGTAGTCCTGAGTTCAAATGTCACATGATGCAGTAGAGAATACATATATTAACATGCAGACAAGTGATGAATTAAAGGGAAAAAAAACAGAATAAAGTAGAGAAATAATACAATAATACAATACAGGCAGATGCACACAGGACACAACGGGTCATAGAATGATTTGATGAGTATAGAAATGATGTAAATCATATGCTATGGGCCCTCACATTCAGCAAATCTCATTCCAGCTGAACACCCATGGGAGATTTTACTCTCCACCATCACCAGAACACCAAATGAGGAAAATAGCGTTAAGAATGCTGTTCATCCATCCAGAATAGTTTAGACACTTGGAGAATCTATGACAAGAAGCAGTAAAGCTGTTCTGAAGGCTTGTGGTGGTCCACATCTTAAGTTAATTAATGCTCTTCCCTTTAGTTTATCACTCATCTGCGCACATATGTATTTAGATTCACTCATACTTAAAGCATTAAAAGGCTGTATGTGGCTAAGTATATAGTCTGAACATACTTAATTCAGACTCATTTGTCACTGTGAGCATGGTGAACAAGGGAAAAGTGAGATGATGACTCCTAAACTGGAAACAAGGCTGTGATTTATTAGACCAAGTATAGTAGTTTGGATGTGTCTGTTCCCTGTGGGAGGGAAATAGGGAGGGGGGTGTTTTTATTAGGCCAACAACAGTGTTTTTTGCAAATTAAGTCAGGTTGTCTGTGTGAGACAGACATATACAGTAAGGGGGCGTGTGTAATTATTGTTATTGTTATGATGATGCATAGACTGTGGGATGATTATTGTAGGATTAAGGTATTGAGGATGGGTATTGGAGGGAGTGTTACAGTTTGCAAGCATCGATAATCCCCCTCTTAGTCAATGACCTGCTTAACTACAGCTCTTGATTTTGCATAAATGCACAAACACATAGACACATGCAGCCACACATCGTGTATTAATTTAAGTTGCCTGTTATTAGTCCAGTGTTGACCCTGTTGTGCTGGCAGGTGCCCAGATTAATGTGTGACTTGTGGTTGCAGAGGGTGACTGTGTGGAGTAATTGTTGAATACAGTGACAAGAAAGAAGACGCATATGATGAGATATCGATTCCTCTGACCAAGGCTGTTTGTGATAATTGTGCGTTGCCATGTTAAATGCATTCATGTGTTTTTTTCCCCTAGCTATAGAGATAATAATGGAGGGAAAACTCACTGCATATTTGTGTGTGCTTGTCTGTGTTTCTTTGTATGTGTGCATGCACCTCGTGGGATCATGTTAGTGTGAGAAAACAAAAGCACAGAAAAGGTCAGACTGGTGTCGGCTCACAGTTTTCTCTGGGTCACAGATGGCGTGGTGGGCAGAATGTAAGGCTGAGTCTTGGGGGTTATGTGGAGGAGGGGTCTTAGGAATGTCTGTGCATATATCTCTGTGTGTGTTAGAGGTTGGGGGGGCGGGGGGGCGGCTATTTGTGAATGCACGGCAGGGTTCGACATTAACCATGGCTGGATGGCCTGTGGCCACAAAAAGTTACTCCTTGGCCACCAAATATTCCATGTAGGTGGCCCCCTGTGGCCACTAAGTTTTGTCACTGTACCATGAGCTTCTCAGTAGAGACTGAGGACATGCTCGCAACTTTTGTTGCTTAAACTGGGTAGAAACAATTTGAGAGTTTGAAAAAATCTCCATTGCAAAACCAATCTAAAGTCTTCTGTCCTTTCATGTTGGGACGGTGACATGGTGAAGTCATGTGCACTGAGGGGCATTGCGGAGAGAGTGTTGTTTCCAATCAGGCATGTCTTTTAAAAAAGATGTAAGGGGACTAGATTTGTTAGTGGCCGCTCTTGCCACTGTTTAAGCAACTACTTTGCATTTTAAAATCCCCACATGATTGTTCCGGTGGCGAGATCTCCGATCCTCTGGTATCATGAGACTATGTCAGGGCTGCTGAAGTATGGGGTTTACTAAGCCTTCTCAAACTGCTAACACAATCATTACAGAATAACCAGAAACACAAAAGATGGACTTAAAAAAAAAGATTAAACGGCAATATATATTTATGTGTGAATGGTAGCAGGAGTAAGTGGATAAAATATGACACATATCAGGATGTAATGTACTGCAGTGTGTGTGCTCCTAGTTTCCTCAACTTGCTGAGAACTCTAGCTTATTTTCGTCGGAAATAATCTCTTCAGGAAACGCCACATCATAAGTCATGGAAAAAGTGGACAACACAAGTTTCACAGTTTAGGAAGACTGTGTTTAATTACATTAAATTGCTATTTCTGTATTGTTTTACAAAATTTTGTATTTGGGCCACCAAAATATTCTTTTGCAACAAAATTTAGGGGACTGGTGGTCCAGGGGGCAACTGCTTAAAAATACTAGTGTCTATCCCCTAGTGTTGCACAATATACCAAAATGTAGGTAC
>JAJHUR010112134.1:0-47234 GCA_027495735.1 Lutjanus campechanus | reverse complement strand
AAAAACTGAGTTTGTGTGGAGGGAAGAATCCATAACTCATTTAGCCTTTAACATGTTATTCAGTCTGCCTCTATAGCATCTTTACATGGCATGATTTCAAAGAAGACAAGATGATAAGGAACTTAAAAGGATTGTAATGCACTGGCACATCAAATAATTCATAATTATAATTTATTATGAGCCACAAACGCTGGGACTCATTTGGTTTGAAAATATGAGGCGATGAATATAGATGGCTTTATTCAAAACAATTGAACGCCACTTGTGATGATGACAGCAGCGTCTGTTTATTTAACATAGAAGTGACAACAGAGATCATGATTTTCATAAGCGAAAGAAACAAATATTTCTGCTTTTTATACGATGCGTGTGTGTATTTGTGCCGTGTTCGTTTCTTTTGGGGATTAAAGTGCATTTTTTTTATCTCCATGTTTTAATAGCTTGAAGATTATAATACACTCTTAGATATAAAGGGGCTAACTAGAACCAGAGAGGGTTCTTTGGCGTGTCCCCATAGGAGAACAATTTTTGGTTTCTGATAGAACTTTAATTAAAGTTCCACCCTCTAAAAGGGTTCCACCTAGACTCCAGTTTAAAGGATTAGACCTAAACCAATCTGTAAATGGTTCCACTCAGAACCCCCTTTCAGGGTTCTATCCGGAATCTTTTCACCTTCTAAGGGTGCTAACAAAAACCCATCCAGATGGTTTTGATGTTTTTTTCAAAAAGTGTTCTTTGGATAAAAAGGGGTTTTAATGGAACCCTTAGTCTTACAAAGCACCACTGACAAAAACAGGTTCTTCAGAAGCAAATGGTTCTAAGTAGAACCTCAGCCCATCAGGAAGAACTCTTTTGGAACCCTTATTTATAAAAGCGTACATTATTGCAAATACATGGTTCCTAAGCTCGAGTAATACAAGAAATATTATATAGACACACACACACACACACACACACAGGGATCAAACCCAGCAACCTCGATGATTAACCAAAATGAATAGGCCGTGCTTTTCTGGCTTTTCTCTTATTATTTTCTATCTCAGATCCCTCGATTCATTTCTGTCATCGCCATAACGATTGTGTTTTGCGTCATCCTCTCCTCTTTCCTCATGTCCAATCTGTAAATCTAAAATACGCGATCCATAGACATGACATGTAAGATAAGCTGTGGGCCACTATTATCTTTTCCCTGCCATCAGTAAAGTGGATTTCCCGATACATCAGGAGCCCCTTTGGTCATCCAAAATCCGGTTTTCCAGATTTCCCAGTCCTATCCCTCTGTGGGGGTCTTAATGGGGAGATGGGATTCAGAGGTCTTGCTCAAAGCCGCTTTCTGTCACTCTCCGTTTTTTATGTAAATCGATCCAGTCTTGGGTTCCAGTATTAGATTGGGGGTTGTTGTGTGTGCTGCTCTCTGCCTGAGGCGGCTGCCTGTCTGGCCTAACACATTACCCCACATCCCCGCTTCATCCCCCTCTACAGATAACTGAAACTGCAACCATATAGATTGTCCCCATATGGGTTAATGTTTGCAATTTGATCGTGCATGGATAGACAAACACACAGCGTGTCAGAAGCAGACACATTCAAACACAAAGAGCAGACATGTTCTCTTTATGCTTTTTACATCACTGTCTAATAGAAGAGAAATGAGCAACCACGAGGCAAAAAAATCCCTGAAATGACTGTCTGCCATTCTTTGAAGCACCTGCTTAATCCAGAGAATCACAGCTCAATATGCTCTATTAATCCCTCCGGCTCTCTGCACCACTTCAATCTCACACCACATCTATCTTGTTTTTAAAGGGCTGACTGACCCAAATACCCCAGTGTTCAGGCTCACAGCTGATTCTCCTGGGATTCAAAAGTCATCCATTCTTTAGCACTACTCAGCCTCACATTCACCCCTTCACACACACACACACACACACACACACACCCCTACACACACACACACACACACTGAAACCTTGTCAACATTTACAGCAGAATATGGTGTCAATTCTTCATACTCATGAAATGGATTAATACCGAACTGCGCAAATTGTATATACAATATCGGCTTTTTAAACTTCAGAAATTATTTTACTCTTCCACTTCAAGTGCACGGACACCACTTCACTGTGTCAAGAGGAGGTGAATAGAAATACTCGCAAAAATGGAGGTTCGTGATCAGCGAGCGCTGAGCTGGGGGATGTTATGGCCGATGGTGACGGACATGAATCTAACTACTGAAACAAGAAATATGTAATAAGGCCTGAACTTGGAAAATAATGCGGTGCCAAATAGAGTTGGGCACCGAAACACGGTGACAATATGGTCCTGGTTCCTTTACAACTGGCTCCTACCGAACTGAATCTCAACACAGATTACAGTGCCTCGTTTTGGTGCCACATGCCTGAGCTGTCGATTGAAATAGCTGCTCTCTGGTGCAGATGTTTCAAATGCATCCGCAAACTAGGGCTGCTCCCTAATACTCAAAGATGTGAATCACTAGTCGGAAACTGATCAGTCGACTGAGATTCTTCCAGTCGAGCAGTCGTTCTTTTTCCTTTGTCGGTCAGTGTGCATTACAATAACAGGATAAAGCACTTTCTTATTTGCTTGCTTATTTGTGCATGTTTTCACCACTGATAGGCTCAGATTGTCATTTTAAGAGAGATTTTAACCAGAAACAGCTGTTTTATTGCTCTAAGCCACACTCACCAAACTCCCTTTGTAAAGCATCATCAGCTTCATTCAGCCGAGACAGAAACAAAATAAATCTAGCCAAATATTTCTCGGATTATCTTTTCACTGTTTCAACAATCACCAACTAGTAGGACACACACTTTCACTTTCTCTGCCTCTTATGTGAAAATCTCATGTTTTCACATAACAGATGACGAGTCTTACTGGTAAAACATACAGTACTCATGTAGGCTGATAGAGGAGATTATTGTGGCACACTGAGCTGAAAAAAAAAAAAGAATCGTTGACTATTCATTATTGGTTCAGGCAGTGTTTAGGCATGGTACTGTTTTGAAAGTATCATTTTAGCACCTGTACTGGAAAAAGCAATAATAACAATAACAACCCTAGTGACAAATGGTGATATTGTTATAATAATAATGGCAATATGATGCATTTATTTTCCTCTGAAGTCTCAAGACTGATATCCAGTGAAGAAACATTAATAGTACAACATCTTGGACAACAGATTGTCAGTATGACTGCTACAAACTTTACATTTAGATTCCTGTAAATGTAGAAATAAATTAACAACATCTGGATGGAACAGGGGAAGGAAGCACAAAATGCTTTCAAGTACCAAAATTATTCTCTTACAAATGTGCCATTATACTACATTGAAGACAGCTGAACTTTAAAAAGAAAAAAGTTTACCACAAACTTGATTTGTTTTTCTGAAACCTTCACACTTAGCAGCTTTAAAAAAATGATATTTTTCTCTGTGTTGTTGTCAAGGACTGAGTAGAAAATACTACAAACAGTGAGGTAAAATCAGGTGACATATTCTTCTGCCACCAAAATAAAAATTACATTCAGCCAGCCTCAGTCTCCAGCATCCATCTCCCCGTGTGTAATGCCATCTTGCCTTACAGATATTGTTTTCTGAATTTCACATTCTTACATACTTGTCAATTTAATTCTGAGATTTTTTATGTTTTTAGATGCTTTAGTAGGAGATTGGTGTAGTCTACACAAATCGCTGTAACTACCTGATGATAAAGGCCAACTGCCATAGAGAGGGTGGTGGTATGATAATCATATATACGACTGATGCACGATATTGGATTTTTGCCATTATCCAATCAGTCAATATTTTCCAATTTTCCAACCATTTTCCATGCGATTGCTGATGTCAATACTGACATTTTCCACCTAATTGCAGAGAACATCGAGTCTCTCCTGTAGGAGAATAGCATATTATTTTGCCTACTCTTATTGAAATGGGCCATTTGCAGATGCAGACATAAAAACAGTGCTTCTCAAAAGAAAACTGCCGACAGATTTTTGCATATGCACGTTACGTAAATGTAAGCTAAAAAGAAGTCAATGTTGACTATTCCTTTCACACGAACTTCAGCCTTCTGTTTGTTTGACCCCATCCATTCACCCCACCTCCTCCACTCGCGGGCTTTCTTCCTCTTAACTCTACATCACTTGACTGAGATGGCACAACAAAACACAACACTTGAGGGGAGCCTCCAGAAATGACACTCGAGAGGTACCGACAGTGTCATAGTTTGAAGCATGGGGGCACTGACTGAGCTGCCATATTTGACTCACTGAGAGTGAGAACTGGCTAGAACAGAGGGGGTTTCTCAAGCTGTCTGCCCGTCCGGAAATTATAATCTGATGTTGTATACTGTTAATTTAAAAGTGTTAAGTGTTTAGTCCAAATCAAATCTAATATAATGGTCAATATGTTGCTCATAAAATCATGATAACATAAACGCTCATTAGAGAATAAATGCTAATAGGTGTGTGAGGGCTGAGCAATATAAAGATTTAATATCAATGTCGTAATATGAGACTAGATATAAGTGATGTCATTTTTTTAATGTTCTAGCTGCTCTATTATTTTTCTTTACCCACTTAGTCATTATATCCACTTTACTGATGATTATTAATCAAAAATCTCATTGTATTAATGTTTTGTGAAAGCACCAGGCGTCATCCCTATTATCACAACATGGGGGTTTGTGGTGAATTTTTTTTTTTAAAATTTGTCCATGTGGCCTAGCCCTACTGTTTGGTAGTTTAACCCACATCAATGCATCATGTAAGAATATCATATGTTTGCACTATTTTAGAATTTATGGTATTATTTTAGAGAAAATGTGTATATGAAGATATATATTGTGTGCTGCGGTATAGCCTATGAATGTCAAAATATGAGTTACAGGCCATATCATCCAGCCCCAGTGAGAGGTAACACATCCTCAGATTCTTTATTTTTTTCAAGATTTTATTTAGATTTCTCATTGCGTACAATAAACTGCTTCCACAATAACAAAACAAAGAGAACAATCTGAGCAATAAAACAAAATGTGAGTCAAAGACAGAACAGAGGACAATCTAAAACAAGATTTAAACCAACACTCATCTACTTCACATACAAGCACAAGCTCAACGTTTGTATATTCCTATCTGATCAACCCATTCACTTCATCAACTCAAATCTTCCCCAACAAAAGACACTTCAGATTGTGACTAATAGTTTTGTCCTTGATGGCATTATTCACCACTTATCCTACATTGAAACAACACTGCAAAAAAAAAGAGAGACAGAAGTACATGGAATAAAACAAAACAAAATCTCAAACCAGGTTTGAGTACAATCTTTTTCTTCTTTTCTTTATGCGCACAATGCTTATAATATTTCTCCCCAAATGATTTCAAACTGAGTTAATTTGTTCTTTTTAATGGCTGTTGTCTTTTCCATATTCAAATAGTAACACATGTCTTTTTTGCAGTGCATTAGCGCAGGAGGGTATCAGTTCTCAATCTTTTCTTTAATCCAATTGAAGAAAAAAAGAGTAATCCAACATCTGTGGATACCTTACATTGTCCTGTAACATATCTTGGAATAAGCAAATTGATTGATTGATTGATTGATTGAAATGAATAAATACTCAGTTTCTAAAGAAAATTTAGAAAACATCTGAAGTGACAGAGGACAGACAGTGATTACTCTTCCATGACATGATCCTTGACCAACCACCAGAGTGTTTGTTGTTTATTTGTTCAAACGGTGATTGATCACGCTCGAAAATGAGAGAAATGTCAACAAAGTTTGTCAACAAAAAGCTCAATATCTTGGTAATGAATGAGCACATTCAGATTCACTGTTTGCAAATATATATTCTGCAAAGTCAACTCCCAGCAGAGTTGTCATTTATTTGGTTAATTATCCTGCTGTCTAACTTACACTCCTGGGACTCCTGTAATCTGCATGAGAGCCGACTGGCTCTGGCAGATCACCTCGGATTTGTGAGAAAATCAATACGACAGCCCGACTGCGTTGCCGCGGTGTGGGCCTGAACAGTTTGACTAATGGCCCTGGTTATTGAAGACGGTGATGGGCTCAAGTTGTCACTAAGATGCAATTTACCAGTTTCAAAATCTCTGAAGTCAATAATGAACTTACTGTTATGACATCTCTTGCTTAATCAGTAACAACAACAAATTGTGGTGCCAATCAAGTCCCTGAGAACAGCTCGTACAGACTCCCACAGCACAACTGTGGTGACTACAAACTTGTTTGGATACTGCTGGAGATGATATCTTTCCATGACTATTTTATTGTACTTTATTTATTCAGAGCAACTAAATTAAGAAGACATGATATGTGTAGAAGTTTTTATGAAGTTTTATTAAAGTGCCCAGTACAATCCTGCCTTCCTGATGAAAATTTAGCCCTTGAAGACGATGGCTCTGAGCTAAACATGTTGTGTTGTAAACAATGCTCATTCTTGATAATGAAAAGTGTCTTCGGCTGTCTGGCTAATGCAGCCATCTGCTGGCAGCTCCTGATGGAGTTATGGAGCCTCTGAAGATCTCTTAAATAATTTAGAAGCGGAGAATATTCTCAAGAGTTCATATCTATGCACAAGGCTTAATTCTAAATGTAGGCTTGGATTTGAGTTGCTTTTCCCAAGACTAAATATTCACTCTGCTTTGAGCAGTGCAGGATGTGCTAAAGTTTAGTCTTAGAACTGTCTGTAATCTGGGATTACTGTTGGTAAATCAACATAATGATTGTTGGCTGTACAGTTATATTTACGTCTCAGTGGTTTTGGCAGAATGTTGTAAGAGGCTGTGATAGAGATCCTCACAGATCCATCCATGTGTGCACATCTCTCTGATGATATTAATTCTGAAAAAATAAAACAATCTTGTCATTGAGTACAAGATGTCTCTGCAGCTTCTGTTTAGATATGATCATTTTAACATGTTCCCAGATTATAATATTGCATAATAGACATATAGACACATAGATAATAAAAGTATAGTGTGAAAATGTGCTGAAATGTTGGTGAAATCACCTTGGTTGTCTTGTCTCACTTGAGCATGAACTAATTCATTTGTGCATCAGTGCTGACTGTAATTTCTCTTTGTCTCTCAGGGTGGAGGTCACAGGATTCCAGCTCACCACTGTCTGAGGATTAACAACAGACCTGGAAAACAGAGACAGCACTCATGTTCATCATAATGGCACCTGTAGGTGTGGCTAAACTGCGGGCACGGCTCTTCCTGCTGTTTCTTTGCTTGACACTACGTGCCGGCATGCTTCAGTTTGCTACAGCCACGATACAAGGGTACATTGGCGACAGGGACATGATATGCCCATCTGTATGCAGGTGCGATGAGGACTTTATCTACTGTAATGATCGTGGCCTGAGCTCCATCCCATCACTGCCTCCTTCAGCGTCTGTCCTCTACCTTCAGAACAACCACATAAACAACCCCGGTTTGCCCACCTCTTTGGAGCACCAACTTTCTGTCCGTGTGGTCTACCTCTATGATAATGAACTGGATGAATTCCCCTTGCACCTGCCACCCTCTGTCCGTGAACTGCATTTGCAGGACAACAACATACGCACTATTCCTCGTAGTGCGCTGGCCCGGATGCCCTTGCTAGAAAAGCTCCACTTGGACGACAACTCTATTTCCACTGTCAGTATTGAGGACCAGGCCTTTGCTGACAACCCACGGTTGCGCCTGCTTTTCCTTTCACGCAATCACCTGTCTAGTATCCCCTCAGGACTCCCTGCCTCTCTGGAAGAACTCCGTCTGGATGACAACCGAATCTCCACTATCCCAACCCATGCCTTCCGAGGCCTCGCCTCACTTAGATGTCTTGTCCTGGATGGGAACCTTTTGGCAAACCAGCGCATTGCTGATGATACATTCTCCCGCCTCTCCAATTTGACCGAGTTGTCCCTGGTCCGTAACTCCCTACAGACCCCGCCTGTCAACCTGCCCAGCGCCCACCTTCAGCGCCTGTCTCTACAGGACAATGCCCTGACTCATATGCCACGTGGCTCCTTGGACGGCATGCGCAGGCTGCAGAGGCTGGACCTGTCAGGAAACAACCTGACTACCCTGCCAAGGGGACTGTTCAAAGACCTGGACAGTCTTGGTCAGCTGCTGGTGCGAGGAAACCCTTGGCACTGTGGCTGCAATCTGCGCTGGCTGTATGACTGGCTGCATGCCCGTGGGAACTCCATCACTGTGAGAGGTCTCACCTGCCATGGGCCTGACAGGGTGCGAGACATGGCTTTGACGGACCTCAGCAGCGAGATGGAGGAGTGTGAGGTGGTGAGGACAGCGGGGACCAAAGATAGAGTGGGTGGAGGTGGGGTCGACAGCTCTACCACTCAAACTCCTCCGCAGGGCTCTCTCTTCACCCTCCGCTCAAAGCGACCAGGCCTGGGGCTTCCTGACTCTGGCTTAGACTACACTCTGAGCAGCAGCGGTGTGGGGAAGAGCCTGGCCCTCAACGTGAAGCCGCTCTCCCACAACAGCGTCCGTGTTACCTGGAGTGTGGCCCAGCCCAGCTCCTCCTTCAGGCTAAGCTGGCTCCGACTGGGCACTGGAAATGCCATGGGGTCAATCACAGAGACTCTTGTCAGGGGTGACCGTCGGGAGTACCTTCTGACCTCCCTGCAACCCCGCTCCAGCTACATCATCTGCATGGTGCCGCTCCCTGCTAGTTCAGAAAGCAAAGGGGGAATTTCTGGAGATGCTGAGTCTGATGAAGCTCTGGTTTGTGCAAAAGCTGAAACGTCAGACCTCAGCCCACTGGAGGAGGAGGACAATGGAGACTCACAGCAGATGACAGTGCTGCCCCTGGCAGGGATTATTGGTGGAGCCACCGCCATTGTATCTTTGGCTCTTATCTTTGGAGTCTTCTGTTGGTACGGACACAGGACTGGGCATTTGTGTCCCCGTGACCACTACACTCGCAGCAGCTCCCGAAAAAGCAAGAACTACGATGATTACATCGAGTCAGGCACCAAGAAGGACAATACCATTTTGGAGATCCGCGGTCCAGGGTTCCAGATGACACCAATGGCAGCTTGCCAGCCAATGCAGCCTAAACCCCTACGGGAGGATTACATCATTCATACCATATTCCCCTCCAATGGCACTGGCCTGTACAAAAGTGCCAACCATGTTTCTAATGCAGGACATGGCACCAACCGCGGTTACAGAGAAGGAGGAATCCCAGATATAGACTACTGTTACACATGATGTACTGTACCAGATCCTGTTCACAGTGTTATTGGTAAACTGTATAGATGCACAATTTCCCTTCGCATGGACACTTCTGAAGCACCCCTCTGTGCCTTCTTCTTCTGGTCTCCCATTCCAAATTACCTGCTGTTCACTGCACTGAAAGTACTGTATGTGATTAAGTGGAACTGAGACCTTATGGGAACAGTTCACTGCAGGAAGCAGCAGCCGGTGCCCCAGGTGTAAATGCACAGCTGACTGTTTCTCCACCATCTTAGTAATGGCCTGTGTATGTTTTCTTTTCTGCTCTTTCCCTGTGACATGTAAGCAAAGAATGTATACACTGTGGAAAGGTCAAACTTAGCAGTAGGTGCAGGTAGAGTTCCTCTTTCACGCACAGGAGCCACAGCAGTCGATTCAAAACGGATTAAGATGTAATGAGAAACTGACATTTTTGGTACTCTTTCCTGCTCACTGGTCATACACAGTATGTAGTCTCATCTACTCATTGTTCCAAATGCCTCAATTATATTGATGTGCCCTACCAGCTATCCAAGGAAAGGGCTTTGTAAAGCTGTGAATTGTTCTATTTCAAACAACCCAATAACCACGTGTCTTAAAGTAGGCTTGTTATTACCTTATCCAGTAGTTGGCAGGGTGAAGATCTTATCGGGGCTGCTCAGCCTTGGTTATACCTCTCGAGATCATCCACCTGAGATCAGTATTGTAGTGTTGCATCAGACGAGATGTGGCACAAGCGTGTAGATATTTTACTTAGATACCGACTGGGCTGTGTTTGAAAAATGCTTTGCTATTTTTATCAGTGGTTTGTTTAGCGATCAAATCCTGCACAGCTCTCGCTTTATTTATTTATTTTGTTCCTTATGTGATGGTTTTTGTCTCTGCTAAAATTGCTTTCTTTCTTATTTTCATCCTCATGTTTGTCATTATTGATGAAACGCAGCTTTGATGAAGACAGTGGATTTGTTTCATCCAAACAACAAAAATATGAGAAGTGAAGAAAATATCCTGATGGCTGTCTCCAGGTTCATGTTTTCTTAAATGCAGCAGAGTGAATTCTTGAGTGAGACTGTTTATCATGTGTCATTTGGAAAATTAGACCCCACCCAAAGACTAGCATGTCAGTCCACTGAGACATTAGACACCAACCTCAATCTTTTTGCTTCCATTCACTGCCCGTGTGCTTTACCTGTGACTTCATTTTTTTTTTGTTACAACGTGTTTCCTCCACATTCTTAAAGCGACAATGGCGTTCACAGAGAATCCAGACTGGACCAAATGTGGAACCTGCTGTGTGACTCTTGTTAGTGAACCTCGAAATGAGGCCGAGAACCGCGAGTGCAACTGAGGAGACTCAAACCGCAACACTGTTGTTGACCTGCACTGTGGAGCAGCAGCCAAGCCGTGGGAGGGTGGCTGGATGGACTGGAGTGGTGGGAGGGAGGGGTAGGGTGTTTGGGGGGTTGGGGTGACTCCTCAGTGAGGTGAGTTCATTGATGTTTGTTTTAGCAGTGCTGAAAGGCCTCCACTCATTCCACCTCTTTTATTACTGAGCAGCACTAAAAATGTAAATGTATTAGCACTTAGCAGCGAGCAGGGATAAATGTAACGACAGGCACGGAGGAGACAGAGGCTAAAGAAACATCTCCAGGCACTGAGAAAGATACAGAATTGATGGCTCTGGCGCGATGGAGTGCACCCATGCATAAATCTGTTTGTCATACTCAGCTTCTCCCCTTGGGTTTTAATATTGTCCATCAGCTGTTTACCACTGTGTTGCTTCCAAAGGGGAAACCAATCGTGCTTCCTTGACTGTTCTGTCCGCAAGAGTTTTACACTGGTGTCAGATAATATGTCAGTGGAATGTATATTTTATCTTGCACCCGAAATCACTGGCTTAAACAAACAACATCTTACCGGCCTGGCTAATTCTGTTTTGGGGAATGTTGATATAGTGTAATTACTATTTTACAGTGGGTCTATTCAAGACACGTACTTCTTCCTCATCATTTGTATAAATAAAACCATGGCCACAGCCACATGAATATTTTTTCTGGTGAAATTATAGAAAGTAATGGTGCCATAACTTTGCGTAAAAAAAAACAACTATGTGAACCTGAGATATGTGTGGAATTTGCTTTATAAATTCATCTTCAGAGGGGATCAATAAAAAGTTTTATAATCTTGTTATTACTGCAACCTGTCATTTCACCTCATGCCCGAGGAGAGTATGTTTTATGACTCATAGAGGTATTGGTAGGGGATAAAATTTAAAAGAAACAGCTTTCAAGCAAAAGATTAGACTTATATATTGTTTTGATCTGACGCAGGCCCTGAGAAGCACTGGGATAAAACAGTGCCAGCTACAGCCTGAGGCCAGACACTTGGAGCTTGCTGAGATGGAGCTTGGAAGTCAACAGGCTGCTGCCCTCTGTGAGTTTATGTTGACATGCAGCCGGGGACTCCACATGGCTGAATAAGCTCCAAATGAGCAACTTCATCAAAATACTTAGGATAAAATAGTGTAATCAAGCTTCTGCTGGGCTGTAATTTCAGTTAAGTTGAGGGACTGTGTCTGTGCATCAGCTGGATACCTTTCTGACACAGCCGCCTGCTAATTTAGTAAACGAAAACAAAGTTGTTTCATTTGCGGTACAAGTCAGAGCGCAATTCTTTTATACGCTGCTGTCATAAATATGGACAGCTGTACACATGCATTTGTTATGATTGCAGTGGACAAACAGTCCAACAGTTTAAGCTTAACAACATTTCTCAACTTCAAAATGCAAGGAATTTAGTGATTTCACCATCTGTAATGCATAATATCATTAAAAAATTCTGAGAATCCAGAGAAGTCTCTGCACTTAAGGGGCAAGGCTGAAATGCAACACTTGAATGACCTTTGACCCCTCAGGCAGCACTGCATTAAAATCCGCATTAAAGACTCACATAATTGTATAAAGGATACTACATTGGCACAGAAACACTTTAGAAAAACATTGTCAGTAAACACAGTTTGTCGCTGCATCTGCAAATGCAAGTGAAGGCTCTAACATGCAAAGAGAAAGTCATATATCAACAACATCCAGAAACGCTGCAGACTTCTCTGAGGACCAAGCTCATATGAGATGAACTGACGCAAAGTGGAAAAGCGTGCTGTGGTCTGACGAGTCCATGTTTCAGATTGTTTTCGGAAATAATGGCGTCATGATTTCCGGACTAAAGAGTAAAAGGACCCTCCAGATTGTTACCAGCGCTAACTTCAAAAGCCAGCATCTGCGATGGTATGGTGGTGTGTTAGTGCCCATGGCATCATGGGTAACTGTCACCTCTATGAAGGTGGTTTGAAGATTCTGGAGCAGCATATGCCACCATCCAGACGTCTTTTTCAGAGACGTCCGTGTTAATTCAGCAAGACAGTGCTAATTTGGCCACTTGTGTTTGTTCTGTAATGTAAATGCTCACAATTTGCTGATTTATTTGCCAAATCTTAACATAATATATGAGTCAACAAGCAAAGAATTTAGGTTTTAAAAAAGTATTTACTTATTGGTGTACTTAAAAGAGTAGCCAATAATAATGCAACATTTTGTGAGGGATACAGAGTGGGAATACTGTCCTGGTGTACATGCGGCAGCATATCTGTCATTTCATCACAAATAAATACAGGTATATTTCTACTTATTTACACTCACCTGAGGAAGACCATCTGTGGTTGAAATAATTTCACTCATATCCATGTCAAATAAAAACCTGGGGGGAAAATGACAGTACCGTTTATTTTCAGCAGCTACTTTTGTACTTTGTACAAGCCAACAACTTTACTAGCACAACCAAACATTAAGCAAGTGTAACAAGGCAAGACTAGCAAGCTGATTAATATTACTTTGCAAGAATGTCAGCTCAACGTCTGTCTTGCAGCCTTTTATGTCACAAAGTTTTCGCAAAAGCTAAAAGCCAGTCCGACATTTAGTCGTATCCAGTGGCCGCTCTGGTCGATCTCTCCTCTCCTCTTCTTACCTTCCACTTACCTTTCAACGTCCTCTTCAGGCTCATGTCCGTAAGATGCTGCCCGACTCCAGGTCTGGCATGACACCAGCATCTCTCCCTGGCAGAAATATGTGAAATGTGTCCGAAAAAACAGATTCACCCGCTAATGTGTTGTGAAAGTGTTGTTCCAAGAGTTGTTCTCTGCTATTGACATGACAAAAAGCAAAATTTGTCGGTTACATGATTGCAAGCTGTAGACACAAAAGCAGCGCTTCACATTTATCTCCTTTGCTTGAAAACAGTGAAGATTGATTAAGTAGAAATTTAGAATCCACTGGCAGCTTTTGTGTACTCACAATCCTCTTGTGCCTGGCTGTGTCAGTGGTAAGCTTATTCCTAACGTCTGTGGTCTGAATAATGGAATTACCGGTTGTTGGACTGAAAAGGCACTCAAGAGAACCGCCAACTGTTAACTTCAGCTAAAAATGTTGAAACTCCAAAAGAAGTCATCCACCCTTTGTTACCATACCACCATTGTTTTGTTTCATTTTCCTTCTTCAGTACAACTTGGATTTCTTGCCGTCACACATTTGATTGCCACAGAACTGAAATGTTCTGCCATGTTTTTTTTTTTTTTTTTTTTTTTAAACTGACTATGCCCATGAGAGCGTGGTAGGTTTGTGAGAGACTTAATGAGCATCACCACTGATCAGCAATGTATCTGCCGTTGCAAAGTATTGTGAACAGTTTGTAATGGCAGCTGAATTCCCCATGCAAAGCAACAGAATTTGATTGGATTATCCCCTCCTGAACATACTCGAGCTGCGAATCAACCCAACACAAGTTAATTAATTTCAAGGTTGGTAGAAATACATAACGTTTATGCATACCTCTGAGACTCTGAATGAAAAACCAGGAGGGAGCAAAACATCTGAAAGGGCCTCATCACATCTTTACTTCTCTCGCATGTTGGCTTTGGGTATGGTTTAGGTACAACTTGCTGAAATGAGAAAGCTCATGAATGCATTATGATCTGCTGGTGAAAAAAGTTGAGCTAAATGCGGCAGTAAAGTGAAAAAAAATCTGGTGATGTGGAGTTAGAAAAAAAGGAAGTGAGCTTACCAAACCACTGTAGTGCATGAAGCCACCATGACATCACCCATTAGTTTGTGAACTTCTGTTTTGGCATTTCAGGGGTTGCCATTTTGGTTTTTCACAACCAGAGCATGTGCAGTACCAACAAGTGAAGATTGTGAAGCTGGCAGGTGACAGGTGGCTTGTCAGATAATTGCATTACAGCTAAACAGTACATTAAAATATGTTTCTGAAAGCATTTTAAGCGAGAAAAAGTAACAGAATATTGATCCATCCTTGATCAACACCGCCAAGTTTTACAGTTTGATCCAAGTTTCAGGAGGCTCCGAAACACAATGGTGATTGAGATCTTTCTTGTATTACAGGAAAACAGTACATTAAACTATGTTTCTGAAAACATTTTAAGTGAGAAATAGGCGACGTAGTAACAGAATATTGATCCACATTTGATCAGTACTGTCTTGTTTGACAGTTTGATCTGGGTTTCATGAGCCCTGTGTGTTGCACTGGACTGAGAATGACTTGTCAAACACATTGTAGGCCCACCCTAAAGCATGCACTGTTAAATTGTCCATTTTACTCTAAATTGGACCACATCTTACAAAATCATTCTGTATAGAAGAAGACAGAAACTGTCGATTGAGACAATAAACTTATTAGTAAACTGTTGACTGAGGTCATACATCAAGGGAGAGGTAATGTTATTTTCTCATAGATTTCCATATAATCAGACTTCTTTTTGCAACCTGGGAGGTTTGCCCCTGCTGGCCATTAGAGAGAATGCAGGTTTAAAGACCTTCTCCAAAGGCTTTACTTTTCAGACCCAGAATCTCCCTCTGCTTATTCAACTGTCTATGAGCATTACACACCCACATCTCCAACTGAAATGTCAGTGGCCGTTTTAAATTAATATTGGTGACAAGTTTTGACAAGAACAACATGTGGAATAAAAAAGATATCTCTGGTTTTGTTGCATCAGTTTTAATCCTGTTTATTTTTTGACTGTCAGTTGTGAATTCCACAGTTATGGGAATGCAGTGTTAAATTGGAGAACTATGACTTTCAAGTCATAGAAAGGATAATCATAGTTGTCTCACTAAGAGGCCAATTTATAGTGGAAATGCATTTCTCAGAAAATTTAAAGCAACGTCACCGTGGAGATGAAGAATTCACAAATCAGTGGCACTACATCCAGTATGTAAACTGCATTGAGAAAGATGCTAAAGAAGGTTGATTTTGCAGCCTATGTCTGAAGGAAAGCCCTTTCTGGCCTCACGGTCACTGACGATGGCTTCACTGCCAGCAGTACATATGTCTCTGCTCGTCTTGGACAGCGCGCTCCTCTCAAGCACCTTTTGTGCTCACAGACATTAAAGAGTATCCTATTGTCATGGTCAGCCGGATCACAACTCAAATAACTGTGGCCAGAGGGCTGGGCAGTAACCTATTTCTTGCCTCACTCTTGGACGATTTAAGACCGCCCCCTGTAAATCTCGTCGTGCAGCGAGAAAAAAAGGCGAGGGGAATGAAATATGAGAAATACAATATTGGAAATGAGGCCAAAGGGGGATATTGCAGAGAAAGAGATCTTGGAGATGTTGGCGATGGGAGCCGTCGTGGAGTCTCAGAGCAGATGGGCTTGCTTGGTTTCTAACACAGATGGTTTAATAATGTTTTTCCAAGATTTCAACAGTTAAGGGTTGATAAGCTGGCAGTCTGATCATCTTGGATAAGAGTAATATAATACTGCATGGATTCTGGAAGGAACGACTTGTCTGAGCCCTTTTAGATCCTGAGAAGACTGCAATGGCCACGACACAATTTCTAAAAGTAGGGAGAGAAACTGTATTGCTGGCTCCCTGCAGGGTAAGCAACATGGTGCAAGCTCAGTATTAAGTTTTGCCTTTTCAGAAATCACAATAGAGCAATCCTGGACCCTGACGAAAGAGCTGCAAGTCATTACTAAAGATCAGGTTAAGACCTTTTCTTTCTCTCGTTGCTTCATGTGTAATCACAAAATCTAATCGAAGAACTCAGAGTCCCGCAGTATAAATAGAGAAAACAGTCCAAGGTCTCAAAAATACCATCTGTGTTTCAGGAGGTGATAAATGAGAGATAAAATTACAAAGGTAGAATAACATTCAGTACTCTCCAAACAAGCAGGAATCCGGTTATGATGGACTTGGATCGTGTTGCTGTGCAGAAGGAAAGACCAGTCATGATCATGGCACCGGAAAGCCTAAAATGTTCTTCTCTTGGTCCCTCTCGACCACTGACCAGGCAACCGAAGGCCTTGGGATGTGTAAACAAAGACACAACTGCAGATTGGGAGCCAGACATAATCCCTGTCCCCGGGAGACGAAGCTGAGCTTGTTAGCTGGAGCTCACTGGTGTGACTGTAGCATGAAGTGGACCTCAATTCTGTATATTGGAATAACAGTATTGTATATGCTTTTGATCTTGACTTCAGCTGAGCTCTAATTTTTACTAAATGTGACATGTTGTTAAAAGAGTAAAACCACAGAGCTGCCCAGATGGAGGGGACCTGAAAACAGTTCAGTTTCTTACATAAAAAAAAACATATTTTTCCTCTTAACTGTAGTGTAAGAGTTTGCTTGCACATTTAATGGAACTCGACGGCACTTTTGAAAATGTCACTTTCCAGGAATCATGACCGGGTTGCTAATATTGTGTGCTTACTGAGAAGAATGGGGGGAGATCATAGTTTCTGATAAAGCACTTCGTTGTAAAAATGTTAAGGGTGTTAAGTTTGTTAGCAGCCATTTTCTCTGCAAGCAACTACCTGGCATTCAGAAATGCCCACATGATCTGTAGGCGGCGAGATCTCTGATTGTCTGGTGTCACAAGACCACAGACGTCCTTATTGCACAATGATACGTTTGGCAGGTGTAGCTTGGTAGAAAGAAAAATAGTTCTTACCCCTGTCTCGAGTCAGACACGTTTGTCACTTGCACATCTTGCGCAAGAGAAGCACTCTTATTTATTTATTATTATTTCCTTGTTAATTATGCAGCTGTCTGCACCAGCTCTGTGCATCTCATGTCCCAGCTGCGTCTGACAGGTAAATGTGACCTGAAGCATTTATTTAGATTTCAAGTCTATTTTTTTTTTTCAACAATGTGAGTGTAAACATGAGGTTGATGCCTAGAAAAAGGAAATTAATACATTTTTTAATCCTCATTTTGCAATCTAGATCGACCACAGTGTGCTTCAGAGCCAGAGAGCAGCTCACTCTGCTCCGGTTTAGTCCCACTGACTCCCGTCTTCACTTTACCCTGCAGCTGAGAAGCAAGACTTCTTGAACTTCTGCAGTATTTATTTGTGGACGAACTGTACATTTACTGCCACTGCCAACTTTATTGCCAAAGTTCAATCTCTCTGCTCTAATCGCCAACACAGTGTAGACAAGGGGTTAGTTCTACAGTCTGTGGAATATCTGGAGTAACCAGGTCATAATTTCTGGGAAGACACACTGCTGTTGAGTTTTTCAAATATTTTTTTTTTTTTAGCCCATTGAGTACCAAAAGCTGAGTGCCATTCAGTTCCATTATATATGAGAGAAGGCAGACATTTCTATGGCTATTTCCAAATATTTTCCAAAAACTCTTGATGGATAAATAGCACGACAGGTAAGATGAAAAATATGTGTTTTTAATTTTACCGAGTCTGTGCCTATTAGCGACACTTCAACATTAATCAGGCAGGACTTCTTACCTTCAGACTTTTTATTAAGGCCCAATGATCCTACAGTAATACCATAATACCAATAATACCAATATTGTTTTTTTCATTTATGTTTGCTTTGTTTTCTGATTAGTTAATGTAGAAGAGAAATAATGGAGACAGAGTGTTTGTGTGTAGGTGTGAGAGCGGATTGAAGCAGAGTATTACCAAAGAAGAATTTGTTGCAGCACAAATCTACGGTAGGTACCCTGACATCTGTATGAAGTGCGCTATTTATTCTGAAGTGGTAGTAATCACCGTGATGTGGCTCAAATTACCGAGGTGGTGCTCCAGACTGGAATAAAATTACATTTTGTAAACCAATTTAGCTTTGCTGTTTTACAATTAGATCAGGGGGATATTACTGATGCAGTCGTTCTGGATGGGCTCAGATAGTAAATACGTTCTGTAGGAGTCACTTAATAAAACTAATACCATTAAGAAAAAGCTTATGTGCATGCTGGCTGAATTTGTGCAACTTGGCCACTCTTTCTAGACAGGTGGTCACGTTCTCTGTGTGTGTGTTTGTGTGTTCTTGCTCAAACTTGGTCTGGATAAGAACTAATAGAGAAGACAAATGAAGCATGCTGTTGGAATCTGTTTCTAAGAAAAACTGTGCTCCTCAGTGTTACCGTCACGTCTTCCAACTGCCAAACCAGCATGCAATTGTAACTTCAGTTTTCAGTCAGAAAAGGTTCTTCAAAGAGGATTCTTTGTTTCTCTTCAAATTTATAAAAAGGCTGGGCTACTTGTCTGTTATCAGGAGAGAATCATTTAGTCTTTTTGTCTAATCATATTTCATTTGTGTGTTTTTGTAAATGACTGCCTCTGAACAATTACACTCTTCCTGTTGGATACTGAGGGGAAAATAAATATTTTGAAGAGAGGATGTCTCGTTGCTATGTGATTAAATGTGAGCTATGGGACAGAAAGAAAAGTGAAATTTGATTCCCTAACAGGATTTTTTTTAAACACTCAGTTTCACTCACGCAGTTTAGCACTGATGAAATTCAATATGTATAAATCACTCTTCAAACTGTTGTTCCATAACTATCTTTTAACAGCTACTGGTTTTTAGTCATTCTTTAAAGCTGTCAGTTTGTAGCCACATAGCAACATGGCTTTAGGGATGTTGGTCTGTCAATTGGTCCACCACTTTGGTCCAGACCACTGACTGTAAAATAAAGACAGACAATGTGTCTCCACTTCCTCCCACTGTACAAAAATGAAGCCAAAATATCCCAGACATGAGCATTGTCATCTTGCGCTGGTGACATCATCTGGAGCTGGTGTCTGTGCAGTAATGGGGTTGAAGCCATGGTATTGAGGTTCTGCCCATATACCCAGCCATGGTGTGAAATACAGGGTGACTTTGGAGGTTCTGAGACCCCTTGATTGATATATAAGACCCCTTGAAAGCCTCAACAACAAAATTTTGCAAGGTCTCTGGAAAAATCTTTGAAAAAGTATGGGTCACTTTGGTGTTGTATTGTGGTGTATCCTTTTATACGGCGATTGAGTACCCTTATTCCATTGCTGGTGCTGCTGCAAATGGTTATGTAGTTTAGAAAACCTAATGTACCCTGTACAACTTGAAAAGCAGTGGAATTTTTTCTACTTTAACATCATGGTTCAAAATACAGACTCAAAAAGTATTGAGTCTGTGTAAGACTTCAGCATAACACTGCAAGCATGAGGAAAGGGGGACCCACCAATTGCCACCGGGTATTTTGCTAACTGCACCTGGCTGACTCAATCGCCAGCAGAGCTCATCTGTCAATAATGACATGAAACTTGACTTTTTATAGTATCAAATAACTCATTAAAACCAAACTTATAAGAAAAAAAGAACATTTGATGTGTATATTGACTTTTTTAGTTTGCCCCATCTGCTAACATGATTGTTAAGAGTTCCATAGGGAAGTATGGACCCTTTTACAGCCGACATCACCAAAAAGCTGCAAGCGCATTTCGGTAATGGAAGCAGCAGTCTCCCATAGTCATCCAGACGAATTTATTAAGCTGCAAACATCAAGCACCAAAATGTCTTGTTGTTGCATGTACAGTTGTCAGAATCAATAATCCACTGGTCGACACAAGTTGTACAGGATTATGACAGGATCACGACCGTTTCAGAGTAATTGGCAGCATCTACTGCCCCAAGCTAGTTAATGTCTTGACTGGTCTGAGGACATGATTAAAACTGCTCATCTTTACAGTGCCCATCGACAAGCTGTTGTGGTCCGTCATACTTCTGTTGCGAAACTGCACACACATCTTGTTCATTGTTTCTTGTTCATTGTTTACAAACTATGAAAGGGTCTATAGATTAATGACCTATACTGCAGCCAGCCACCAGGGGGGCGTTCGATTTGGCTTTGCTTTTGGGCTGCTGTGATGTTGTCAATCTTTATATATGTCAATTGTCCAGACATCCATATCCCTCTCATGATGATTTGTATTTAATCGCTTTCCTTTGACTTTCCAGCTATGACCAAAATTGGTTTATGACCAAGTATCTGCCAAATGAATGACATTGACATCAGCCTCAGCTGTGCTTTGTGTTTAGTGTTAATTAGCAATTGTTAGCATGCTAAGATGGTGAAGATGGTCAACATTATACCTGCTCATGCTTTGTATCAGCGTGTCAGCATGATCTTTGTGAGCAGTTTAGCATGCTGACATTAGCATTTAGCTCAAAGCAGCTCTTTGCAAGGACAGCCTCATAGCGCCATTAGCATGGCCTAAGTAGACTTGCTTAATAATGAATATTCAGTTCATTTCATCATTATACAGTAATATATTCTGACTAGAATGTTGATATAATATATTGTACTATTTACATTTTTTTCCTGTCCAATCTTTCGCTTTTGTCTGTGTATAGAAGAATTACTGAAAAGAACATATTTGTTGCACCCTGGATGCTTGTAGGAACCATTGATTTCCATTACTATAGTCTCCCAGTTGCATTGTCTCTGATAGACATTTACACACCAGCCCAGCTGCTGACACCATTCTAACTCCCATAACCCCTCCACCACCTCATTATACACTCAAAGATAAGTGCCCCCTTCTCGTACACCTGTCTTGTTGCATTCATACTGCGCTGTCATATCAGATTGTGTCATTTATCTAACCAGGCCAATTCAAATTTCACAATGAAAGGAGTGGCTGCTGGGAAATGGCAGTAGGTGTTTGTAAGGCAGCATAAAGAATAATAAGCTCATAAGATGAAGCAGTGCTGTGCAGTTTTTAAGCTTTTCACATCTGGTTGAGGAGGAAACTACGTCTCATCACCGAGACTGACCCTCCTGGATGTCTAAAAGAGGGCAGGGTGCCACTATCTGCAATTCAAGTCCAAGATCTTTATTGTCATTCAATTTAATTAGCAATTTAAAACCTTCCTGTTCAATCTGTTTTTTTCCCCCCACTGGCTCTCAGGTGGGCTTTTGCCTTTCAACACTTTCGTCTTTGAAAAATCTCAGTGGATAAACTCTTACCAGGCCATGAGTCAGAGATATTGTTATGACAAATTCACAGTGACTACTCATCTTAATATCAAGAGTCGTTTTCTCTCTACGACAGATCCACTGGAGTGTTCACGTTTAATCATCTGAGACTCGAGCGGCACTCTGATATTGTCGACAAAGCCATTCTGATCAAACACCTCAAAGGTAGGTGGTACTGACACATCACTTTAATGGTTCATCTCCCTCCGCTCTGACTGAACGTATCCATTACACCGAGCAAATCATTGTCATCAACTGTGCTAAAAACAACTGTATCCTCTAGGTTCTGGCTCTCCTCCTTTTCTCTCTACACTTCCCAAGAAGGCGCAGAGGGTGTGGTAGACATCTTATGTATTTAATATAGAGGGTTTTAACATGAAAGATCACTTTGCTGTTTGTTGACTGCGCTTTGACATTGAAAGGTCAAGTGTAATTTAAGCTTGGTTTAACTGGGCATAGCAGAGCGACTGGGTGAGGCGAGTCACAGATGGCTCACTAACTCTCAGACAGCTGCTGGACATTACATCAGACCCAAGAGGTCACAGGTCATAGCCAGCAATGATCTGCATTCTCCCCCTGTCCCTGATGACATTTCAAACAACAAACCTATCAGTAGCTACGTTTACAAGGACAATATTTCTTCAATATGTTTGAAATCCCTGATTAGAAATTCTGGTTTAGCTATTTAAATGGATGCTAAATGAAGTGATCCAATAACTCATGTGTTTAAGTGCCCCAAAGCATTAATCAGAATATAACTTTTTTCACATGTGCAAAATGGTTCTTCCTGCTGTGAAACATCTAATCTTATGGAAATATCACAGAAGAAGAACAAGTGGTTCTGATTTACCAAAGACCAGTAAACGAAGAAGTGTTTCCGCCATTTAATTAATTAATTTTCAAGATAGACCCAATTCGTAACCTGCGGACAATATAGAGAATATATAGAAAAGTTGTATTCACTACTGACCAGTTCTGTTTTGCTACTGCCGTGTGTCTGTCCCTGCCGGAAACTCATTCATGACACATTGAGGAAGTCTATCTGTGTCCTCACACCTACTTCATAACACAACACGACCACTACATGACGCACCCCCATGAGATAACCCCCTCGATTAATGGACTTACTTGAACCCAAACCAAGATCTTTTCCTGAACCTACTCAAGTATTTTTTGTACCTAAACCTACCCAAGTATATTTTGTTCCTACACCCACACATATATTTTTTGTTCCTAAAACCTATGCAAGTCATTTTTGTTCCTAAAACCTCCCCAAGGTTGCTCTTATTCTGATTATTTGTGGAATGTTAGGGTCTATTTAAACACAGCTATAAAAATGAATCAATAGGATCCGACACTGTTTTTCATCTTCACTCATGAGAAACAGTTGCGGTGAGGGATCTGCTCAACTGGGCTCAAACTGTTAGTCAGCAGTGTTTCCGAGGCAGAAACAGCCAGGAGTGGGCTGAGGATGCTGATAACACGTCAGGATCTGATTTTATCAAGCACACAGGTTTTCAGAGAGTGAGTCACTACACACCATGACCAACAGCTAAATAAGACATCTCTGAAAACGTTGACCATCTGCCTGTCTCAGAGAGAAGAAAGGATAACTTAACAAAACATTTGGAGGCCAATTTTAAATGGAAATAGGCAAACATCTACTAATTCTTTTTTGTGATGAATCAATCTTTGGAAGCAGTGATTGGCTTCTGTAGTTGTGTACTTGCAAGATAAGAGACTCTCCAGTTCAGTGCTCAGCTGTGAGATACAGAGAAACAAAATGTGATTCATCTGGCCTAATTAACGCTTAACACAGCAGCAAAATAGAAACCCAGTGTTCTTTTGATGGGCTTCTGCATGTCCTGTGTGCTTTCCAGGCATAAACATTTGAGTCTACATATTGTGAAACAATGATAATCAAGCAGCCAGTGGTACATCTCAGTATCAGTTCCTCCAATGTACACTTTTCTGAGGCCCGTATGTAAGTAAACAGTGAATTTTTAAGAAGGAGGCTTTGTGGTGTAACAATTTTCACAAAGATTGATTGATTTATTTTTTAGTCATGTTGGATTTATGGATGGCAATGTGGCCGGTCCATGAATTTAGTCAGACTGGATCACTGCTGTTTGTGAAATGTCATCTATAGATTTGTGCACATGGGCACGAATGGTCAACTTTCAAAGTAATAAGAACAAAATTAGTACAAAGAGCGTGAAAGTCGTATATGGAGGACTCACAGGACTCACCTAGTTCGGTTCCATGTGAGACCAATGGTCAGTTTTGATTGTTTTAAGAAGGTTGTTATTTTAACCAAAACTAGGGCTGGGTATCATTCAAAAATTTTCAATACTGATAACAGTAGTGATACCTTGACTTTGATAAAAGTCCCTGAACAATACTTTTTTAAATACAAATTTTATCAAATCTATTTTAACAAAATTAAAATTATTTTACACATTAAAGTACAAATAGTCCATTCAAAGCAGTTTTGTAAGATAAAAATAAACAAAACTTGAAGATTTAGGTATTCAAAATTGGTATGGAATGTCATTTTTCTACACTTGATAGTATTGAAGAAATTCAGTCGTGCCTATTAAAAGTCACCCAGCCCTAATGCAAATTCTGATCTTTTCCCAAACCTAAGCAAGTAGTTTTAGTCGCTAAACCAACCCAAGACTTTTATTTTGAAAGTATAAGCGGAGGACACAGTTATTATTGCTAACGGAATGACAACGACGATCACTACTACATTAGTTTGAAAGTTGTGCTAAGTGACATGATAAAATCAGTGTGTGGCTGTTAGCATACAGCGTACTAATGTTTGCATTTAGCTCAAAGCATCACACATCTACAGCCCCATGTCATGCTATTTAGTATGCTTTACTAGTATGTGAGATATTTCAGTATGTCCAAAACCGTAGTATGAAACCAATAGTACTTGAGCTGCACAAATTTTATAGTTTGCAGGCATTAATATCCCACAATGCAAAGCAGTAATGACAACAATAACACAACAGCGAATAAGGCAACTGTGGTGTAACTTCAATAATGCTTCAATACAAATGTAAATAAGAATTCATGTAGGCATAATATTTCTTATATTAGTTCATTGTTGTCATGGGTTACCACAATTACATGTCTCCAACCAGCAGGGGGGCTGTCAGGCATGATGTGATATGCACTGAGAAGTGCTTCCCAAAAGAAACATAGTGTTTATTTATATAAAAGTGTGTTGAAAGATAGTACACATTTTGTGTATGTAGTGCCTAGTTTGTGATTTTGAATGCAAACTGTAAAACTGACCTCACTGACCAGATGACAATGCTTAGAGATTCACTGATGATACCCTGCACCATCAATGTGTCTGTTCTATTTGTGTTTTATTCACGTTCTATTCTGTTAGCAATCAATCACGGTTGGGGTGGACCCACTGTGTGACACCTTCCTCAAGGTTTCTCAACTTTCTTGGTCCATCACAAGATTCTCATTGGAGCCTTATCTCATACTCACTGTGGATCTCACATTGGGGAGTATCAATTTAATTTACTGTCTCATAAAGCGGGGCCCTTTGAGATTTTAATGGTGATTGCAGGCCATCCAGAGAACCAATAACAGTTGAGTGCTGAGGTGGGGAGGGTACTTTCATCCTCTACACTGCTTCACTCCCTTTAAGCCCGAGCACTCCATTCTTGCCTGCACACTCTCCGTCTTTCACAGGTGAAGCTCCACTGGGCACTGCTTTGTCTGATTTTGGCTGATATAGTGGTGTCCCCTGCTTTTATTTCACAGAAAGGACGGGCAAAAATTCCCCTTTTTTTACCTGCAGATCTGGCATTTTCACTTTTCAAGAAGTCTGGATAATTGAACGTTGGGTTGATCTGGTCATTATGCACTTTGGATTTGAATAAAGTCATGCTGGGGATTCTTCCTAATTGGCTGAAGATGTGTATGGAAATGTTTTCAGTCCTAAACGGCAGGAGGAACCAATAATAAGGCTGATGGGGGGTGAATCCTACGTGGAATATAACACAATTTAGATGATTAATAGAAACTTTGGAGAATTCTCTGCTGGGAAAATGTGCTGCTCAGAAAAATATACAGTATACAGCAGGCATCTGTCAAAGAAATTATTCTTTAGAAAATGCGGGCGTCTTTTCTCAGTCAGCCGATGTGTGTGTGTCTGTGTGTGTTTGTAAGCGAGTGGGAGAGAGTCTGGCAGTCAGATAAAAAGCACCTAATAACCAACCATTTATTTTTATTCATTGTGATTTATTATTTTGTCTGAAAATGCAGCTCTGTCTATTTGTTAAAGCTACAATATGTAACAATTCCACATTAAAATGTCTACAAACGCTAGACATATGTTATATATTTTGTTAAGTCGTGTACTTACATGATTTTAAATGTTTCCAACTATGTTCAAATGCAGAAAAATCTGTACTTGACCCTTTCTACATCCTGAACCTTTTAACTCTGTGCTCCAATGACATTTGAGCAAGATTGGTACCTCTGTCAACTTTCTCTTTTCCTGTTTCCTGTATTTATTTTCCAGTATTCCTGCTATGTGTTGACTCATCTATGTTGAAAAGAAACAAATTTTGAAGATTTTAAAAAGACGTTGGGGGACCTGTAAAAGCAACATGCATTCACATTTTAAATTAGCTAACGTTAGCAAAACGCTGGCTGACTAGTTAGCTAATTGACATAAATAATAGCTGGCTTGTTGGCTAGTGCTTTTGTAGTATTAACTTGCAATTTAGATAGCATTTTGCTAACATTAGCTGACTTAATATGTGACCCTATATGTCATAGGTACATGAAAAGGAAAAAGTTGACCGAGTTTTCTCAATTGTTATTGGAGCACAGAGCAAAAAGAGGCTGGCCTTAGGAGGGGTCACTTTATTCAAGATAACATTTGTTGCCAACTAGTTGCTTATCGCTATAACTTATTTTTTCCTTCTATTGGATCATAAAAGTTTTATGATCAGGTTTGTCTTCATAACAATAACATAATATAACATTTTTTCCACCCTCTAAATGGCAGCAGAGGGCATGGGAGCTTTTTTAAAAACACTTTATTAACAAACAGCAACATTAACATCCAAAAACCAATAATGCCAGGGAATCAGAATTCAGACAAAAATCATTAATCAGCTCATATTGTTAAAACGGTATAAAGGGCACATAGATTCAGTGTTTTGATTGCTTCTCTTCTCTTTTTTTTTTTAGAATAAAGGTTTGAATTAATGTATCATTTTATGGTATTTTGCAAGCAATTGGGTTAATCAGCATATTGGAAAATAAATGCACAATTGTTAAAACTTCTGGGAAAACACTTGATATTGGATACATGAGGAAGTCCATGAACGTGACTAAATGCAACGTGAATAAAACTTTAATACATTATCGTAAACACAACTTCTGTCCTAGTAATATCAGATAGATTTTCACCTGCTGTGGTGGTTGTTTAAAAGTGAAGTTAACAACTCCCATGATCCCACGCCACTTCACGACATCATCAAACTACATCTTTTGTTTTGATGTGAGAGAGACCGCCTAGCAGCAGAGCTTGCATATTGTACATTTAAACCCAATAAAACAAATAGACTTTTCAGTGACATTTTGAGAACGCACACTGTACGTCACGTGTGCAGCGGTGATGTTTTATGTTTTATCTCCCACTTTCCTCACTGAGCTCAGTGACGAGCACAGTCTAAGTGCTCCAGACCTCTCAGTCTTTTATTGGATTACAGGCTCCAAAATTAAATAGAGGCATGTGCAAAGGTTGCAAGGCCAGGGGGGGAGTCAGACAGGGCCGAGGTAATGTCACTGTGTTTCTGATCTTTATTGGGAGCGACACAGACAGAACCTCCCTCCCTCCCTCCCTCCCTCCCTCCAAACAGGCGCGTGCACACACACAAACGTGCATTTCCCTGTATCGATTAGTTTTTTAAAAAAAGGGTTGAGGTCAGCAGGCATACGTCTGAATTTCTTTCTCTCTGTCTCTCACACTCCATTTATCTCCATCTGATTCAATACTCTCCTTCCCCCATCGGGGGGCCATGCTTCATCCATATATCCCATCCAACCCCCCACCCCCGCCTGACCCGCTCTCACACTCTCTGTGCTTTCTTTTTGTCTGTCTGTTTGCCCTTCACTTGACATACATAAATCAATCAGTCAATCCAATTTCATTCAGAGCAAAGCCTGATGGATTTGCTTCTGAGCCACCGTACTGATAAAGCAACAGTGTCTGGAGTGTAATTACATTCCAAATTAGATGATGTGGTTATGACCATGGTTTTCTTCATTGTCAGTTATCACATGAAAGTACAAGAGGAACAACAAAACACAAACAAACACAATCAGAAAGAAAAACATTTTGTAGGCCAGGCTCACTGTGAAATGGGGCAAACGCAGTAGTTTTCATCCTGGAGACTTGGACCCCCACAGGAGCGCCAGATTGTTTCTGGCACTCGAGATGATTTTGGAACAACAATAAAACACATTTCTACTGTAAAAATGTGTTGTACATTTTATTTTTTTCATATTCTTCTTCTCAGATAAACACTGATTGTTTCCACTCATGCAAAACTCTTCACACATTCAGTTCATTTGAATGTGCTCACTCAACAATATTTGCATTCTCTGTTTTTAAAAATAGACGCACAGAAACTCAAATCTTCAGAATCTTCCAAAAGTTTTTACGTTGAAGTTACACCGACAAGATTCATTTATCATCTTAAAGGTCCAGTGTGTAAGAATTACAGCGATTTACTGGCAGAATATGACAGAAATTGAATATAATATTGATGTAAGTATGTTTTCATTGGTGTATAACTGCCTGAATGAACCGTATATATAGGAGGAGCTGGTCCATCATGTTGCACCAAACAATGGCTCCTTTTACATTTTTTGCAGGTTTTGTGGTGACTGAGGGTTCTCCTACACACTTGTCAATTTGTTTGCAATCTGCAAGCTCACTGCGATTGAATAGCAAATGGGCCAAATAGGAAAATCACTGGGGGTTCATGGGCCATACAGAATACTTACAAATCTACAACTCTTATAGTGTAATGTTAATACATATATTCTTCTGAGCCCTCAGCAAAAGTTGCCGTGATTTGACTCCTAGTGTCTCTTCACATTGTGCTCTTAATCACAGCAATTGCAGGATAAACACACCATTTTATTACTTGTTGCGGCTGGCAAAGTAAATAAATACTTGTCAGTCCATTCGCTCTGGACTTGCCAATTTTACAATCCACTTTACGTCTCTTTAGCTTTGAAAGACATTTTGAAGCTTGCAAGTTTCTCTGGTGCCCATCAGCCCCGAGTGGAGCAGGCGTAATCCTATTGCAGCCAATCACAACACATAATTTTATGCTTTAAAAACATGTGAACAATACCATATGGTTCGTATGTCTCAAAGTAGCTCAGCTGTGTATTTTAGTTATTTATCGTTTCACACACATGCCAGCCTGATTTGCAGGCAGCTTCTTGCGGGCCATAGAAAAAATTCTAAAGGACCGTAACCGGCCCACGGACCGCTAGTTGAATAAGCCTGCGCTAAATCCTACATACTGGTCCTTTAAGATCTATCTACAGATACAAAGCTGCTGAAAGCCTTTCAATTTCATGACCATCTATAAAAAAGGGACAAAATGAAACAAATCCAGATTTTGTACAGCGCTTGGTGCATCTGTGTGTAGGACGGATGTGTAGAGAAAAGCAAGATTAGTGTGAAAATTGTCACAGAATGTGCCAGGCTTGCAATTAAGGTTAGATTTGCAAACATGACATGACATGTAGAAAATGGTCTTCTCAAGTCCTCAAGAGACTGTGACAGAGCCTGAGCTGCGTGGACTGAAGCGTCTCTCTGCCGTGTGACAGACCTGACTCATCCATGCACAACTCTGACTGAGGGATCGAGTCATTGTTTTGCAAGTCACAAGTGAGCCTCAAGTCTTCACACTCAAGCCTCAAATCAAGACAGGCAAGCTGTACAAGAACAAAATTATCTTTGGAATCATTTTTTCCAACTGGAGCTCAGTAATGTCACATTATTTCTTCATGGTTGTCTCCTGCAACTTGATTGGATGCTGACAGATTGGTTCAAATAAAGTAGGTCAGGGGAATTAATGGGAAAATGTCGACTTGCTGAGAATGAATAGTGTTGACAGTAGTTCATTCAGAAACTGAAATAATTCACGGCACACATTTTAAATAACACACTTCTCTGGGCACGGTGTAATGCATCAAGTATTTTCAAGACATAAAGCTCAAATCCACTGGAGCTCAAGTCCAAGTTGAGGTGCAAGACTTTTTTGAGTTTGTCAAGTTGAGTCTAGAGTGATACAATTTGTCATGTGTTTCAAGTCCACACCTCTAAACTAACTAAATTAAACTGCGGGTGGAAAACTCAGCTTGTGATTATAGTTTTTACTGTCCTCTCGCAGTATCATAAATGTAACAATTTTCACTGGTGTTGGACAACAAAATGTCAAAATTCCAGTAAGCCACAGACTAATCTGGACTTTCAGCACCCCTCTGATTTAGGGTCAATCCCTTTACAGTAACATCAGGGAACTGATTCTCTACACGAGCCATGCCTGAATCTTAACGCTTTCCCTCACAGATAGAGCTGATAGCTGATCAATACTTGCCAGACTCGATCAATCAAAGCCCCCCCGCCCCAGCCCAACCCAACAACCTCTCCGGTCACTTCAGACCCAGCTGCCTCAGCTCCAGGGCTGATTTGTCCTCCATCGTCTCTGTCATTTGTCTTTAGATTTCCCTTCCATCTGATAGCTCTGGCGCTTTTCAAACGCCCTTTCCACATGTCCTCACCCCCTGTCAGTGATTTATATGTGTCCCCACTTGTCACGGAGGACACTACAAGTTCATGCTCATTTGCACAAAGTCATTTAGTCTCATATTCATTTTTTTTGTTCAAGTACATTAAACAATTTGCCGCTGGGGTGAGATGATCCAACATGTATCCAGAGTTGGGATGCACTTTACATTACACATTACAGTTCACTAATAAGACGTAACAAGCAGTACTTTGTATAAATTTGGACAAAAAATAGAAATATGTTCTTTATTAGATAGCAGACTCTTTATTAGATTTTATCAGAGGGGCATTTGTTACAGTACAACAGAACCAGATCTACCAAGTAAAGGCCAAAATTAGGTAGAGGAATGTGTTGTCAATGGGTGACTATTCAACTTATTGTGTAGGCAGAAAATGTGATTTGATCAAATCGGCATTTGTCCTGGCTATCTGACAACTGTGTGATACTTTAGTTTACAGTACAGTTCTGTAATGTGTCCCTATTACTCTCTAAGAATGTCTATTAAGGACCTAACACTGCCTAATAATAAAGAGCCTAATATTTCTAGTTTTTGTCTAATTTTATTCAGAGTACTGTTTGTTATGTTTCTTATTAGAGTTCTGTAAAATAAAGCATGACCCAGAGTTGTTAAAGTATGCTGTTTCAAAAATTGCCAATACACAAAAATGCCCGGGGTGGATGAGACTGATTTGCTCCTGCACTGATACAGTCGACTTAATTAATCTAATTGATTAATTAAGTCAACTGTATCAGTGCAGGAGCAAATCAGTCATTATTTTAAAAAATTAGAGCAAGTTAAATAATTTGCAAATTTGTAAATTTTGTTTCACTGCCACGAACAACTTAAAGAAGGATTTAAACTCAATCCTGCATTAAATAACTTTTTATTTCACACAGGATAATCTGATTCAGCGCTTTAGACCTTAAAAGATGTACAGACCATCTCCTTTGTCCTCCTCTGCTCTCACTGTAGCTGCTTTTTCTTTTTCATTTTCTCATTTGACTCTCGTCACTTCCCTCTACAGGCAATTCCACTGTGCAGTGAACTGTGAAAGAAAAAATTTGTCCCCCTCATTCTCAAATCTATGCATGGCCATTTACACACACAAGCATACATGCATACTGTAAAGACAAAAAGCCATTATTATGCATGAGCGCGCTGCATCACGCACACATCGATGTCATTACCATGCGTTTAAAAGAAATGCTTGTCATGGCTGGATTGAGAGCTTCCATGTGCATGCTGTTAAATCCCAACTTTTTAAAGCGGCGGCTGTGAATTATTGTAGCGCTGCTCATGTCTATCAGGGATGGCCAAGGTTTTTATGACAGTCATTTACTACATTAAGTCTCTTACTATCTCTTTACATCCATTTATGTTTACATTTATGACATTTGGCAGACATTCTCCGCTCAAAATGTTGCTCATTAAGGACACGCCATCAGATATCATGACACACATTTAACTGCAATCAAGTCATCCAGAGATCTGCTGATTGTCAGCAAAAGAAAAACTGCGCTACTCATTGACAACATCTGTTCTTCTCTGTCTTTTACTACTTTTAATTGTAACCTTATGGCAATCATTGATCGTTTTTTTTAAACCTCCACATACACACACAGAAGGTCAATAATCTATATCAGGGATAGCTGCATTTTGGGGTCTGTTCTGCCGATGAAAGGTTAATATCTTTATCTGCACAGGCAGTGCTGACTGATTGATTGAACCCAGCATTCTGTGTACTTCTGCACTAGCCAATACTTTATTGGCGATCAGTTTGTACACCATCTGCTGACTGAACACACTAACTGCAATCTGACACAAACCTGCCAAGTACAAAAAAGGCAACAGCCCAACAAAACAAGGAGCCTTTTTGCTGCTGTCTCGCATTGGAGGGGGGAAAGAATGTGTTACAATAAACAGAAAATTGAAGCATGATAGTTTCATTACTTCATACTTCAGCATTACTTCACATTGGTATTATTTACTACCGTGGATTAAATAAGATTTTTCTGTTACATATTGTAAATAGTACAGGGATTCCAGAACTTCTTCATGTCAAGAATCCCCACAATAGATGCACACTGGACGACAGCCCCCAATTTTAGAGGATTTTGTCACAAGGAATCCTTTCTTAGTATTTTTTTTGTAGGTGTGAAGATAAAGTCTTCATCAGTGATCAAACTACATAATTACAATCAATCAAAAGGGAAAACACTATATTTTCCTTTGTGCAAACTTCCTTAAAATGTGATAAAAGTTCAATTATCTTTTATCTGTTGTTTTGGTGTGAGATGCTTTTGGGGAGGGAAACTAATTTGTTTCTAGAAGAAAGAAAGTGGTTCCGGTAGATTCTACTGCAGAAAGAAAGTAGTTCCTACATGAAACTGCTTACAAGAAGGTTTGTGTAAGTGGGTCATGATTTTTAGAAAGAGAAACTTTAAAAAAAATGTATTACTATTTTTGACAAGCTGAATGGCATTTAGTCCCATTATACTGGAGAGAAGGCAGACATCGCTACAGCTGATATCTCCAAAACTCAGCAACTCACATGAAAAAATCTAGATGGATAAATAGCACTACGGGTAGAGGAAAAATATGTGTTTTTGATTCGGGGGTGAACTGCCCCTTCAACTAAGTTGTCAAGTATTTAAAAATCTGTCATTCAAATAAGAGAGGCTTTATTCTTTTTTTTAAAGGAAAGAAAATGCCTTGCTGAAACTCCACAGCAAATATACAAAGTAGCATGACAGAGTCTGACTAGTTTTAATATCTATGCCGGATTACAATTTAATTATATAGGTATCTCTATGTCTACAGTAATGAACTGTGCTTCTGGTCTAGAGGTACAGGACGGGAAGAGGGGATGTTTTACAAAGAGTAATGAACATTGTATTAATCATGTAATGTTCAGCAGAATTATGAAATGAGAATCGGATACAAGAGAGTCATGTGGTGTGGATAATTCAAATTTAGAGTCAGATTATTCAATTGTCCATTAATTCACCCTAAAATGGAAATGTTTCTTTGGCTGATGGAATAGAAAGGATTTCTTATAACTATCCCTCCTGACCACTGGGACTGTCAGTCAGCAGCCTGATGGCAGCAAGTACCTGAGATGCTGCGTGGAAAAGATGGGTGGGGTCATTAAGAATTCTAGGGCTGCAAATAACAAGTGTTTTCATCATCAATTAATCTGATGATGCTAATCTGATCCGTAGAATGTCAGAAAATGGTGAAAAATGTTGATAGCTGTTTTCCAAAATTCAAGTTGCCATCCTCAAATGTCTTGTTTTGTCCAAAACATAAAGATATTCAGTTCACTGTCAGAGAGGAGTAAAGAAGCCAGAAAATATTCACATTTGAGAAGTTAAAATCAGAACTTGGGCATTTTTACATTAAAAATTAATCAACATGATTGATCAATTATCAAAATAGCTGGCTATTAATTTAATAATCAAGAATTCCCTCTACCTTTGAGTCATAAATGGACATACTGTACATTGTCAAACAGATATTATCTCATTTCATAGGCTATAATTCACGCCAGACAGTTTGGGTGATATTACTACCAGCACCTGTGCATGTTAAATAAATAATAGCCTCCTCCAGTACAGTATGATGTGACATACTTTTCCCATACTGATTCAGGACACGTACTTAACAAGAGAAGAAGAAAAAACAAAATGGCGGTGTACAAGGTGATAAACAGCTACTTGTCTAACGTTACATTGTATATGTAGCTAGACCGTGTATGTCTAATAAAGTTTTTTTTTTGGTTGTCACTTCTACGAATATATGCGGAAATTACCCGATTGAAATATACCTCCGGAGGCGGTATGAGGTATGAGGCGCATGAGCTCCGGCACAGTAGAGGGCTGACTGCACATGTTGGTTTGTAACAAAAACATCCGAAGAAGACGCAGAAGCGGAAGAGACGTGGCACATAAACACAGAGGAAGGAGCAGCTAACAGCAGTGAAGTTTGCAGATGACAGCTCCTGGAGCCGCTGCCTTCCACGTGAATTTGACAAGGAAGCGTAAATGACAGTCATACAACATTACCTGAGACGAACGGGACTTGATTAAAGTCTGTGTGACAGGTAAAGTATGATTATTTGTCATTCGCGTTGGAACTTCCTCAACTCTTAGCACCTAGCTAGATTAGCTTGCTAACGTTAGCTCACCTGATAACTTCAGCTAGGGTAGCAGCTAATGTTAGCTCAGAGAAATGTTAAGCTGCTAAAACGTGTTACCGCTGACAAGACGTGTTAGTTGGTGCTGGAAAATGAAGTTAGAGCAGAAAAACTGTCGCGTGTGTACGATAACTTATGTCAAGTTCGTTAAAACCACAACATTAAAGATTCAGGCACAGTTACAGGAGTATAAATCACGCCAGCAAGACAAGATAAGTAGCATCTGGTGCTGCTGGTGCCATTGATAACCAGCTAATAATTTGCCCCAACCACTACTTGTGACATGACAATAGGGTAACATTAATAAAGTAGACATCATGAGCATGAATAGGCCTGCGTAATTACTTTAATCAAGTTAGAGCCAAACCCTTAGAAACTAACTCACGTATAATAATCATAAAGACAACATGTAGACAGTATGGCTAAAATCCTCTATCACAGTTTGGTGTATCACAAAATTGCACTATATAATGATGAGGTCACTTATTTTGAAAAATCAATTGTAAAACTGTTAATGAATAAAATCCAGACAAGAATACTTTTATTTGGCTAGACCATCAAATTGAATTCCTGACAAATGGGGTACTTCAGCACACTGATTTGCAGCATTGCCCACATTGGCAAAGAACAGTTAGATATATTAATAGTGTATACACTTTGGGGTAAATTGTGTGGCCAAGTATCCTCTCATCCTCTCACGATATATATTGTGATACCACCCAACCCAATCATATCAACATATCTACAAGCCATGTTAATGTAATGTACATGATAGATTTTCAAGGTCTCCATCAGCAGAGTTGTTAGGCCTGCTGGCAAGTATGTCTTGATGGGGTCCAATGGCTAAGTGTCTTTTTTTGACAGGGACCCAGCCATAGGCCAGTGTCAGACTGATGTCAATGTTGAGATAGGGCTCTGTAGTTTCTGTGACAACAGAGTCATGACGGGGATTGTGAAATTGAGAATAAAAAAAAAAAAAGCCATAATACAGATTTGGAAATATTTATATGAAGTGTGTGTTGCCATTTATCTTACACACATTTTAAAGAAATAAACAAGTATAGTTTTATGTATAGTCTTGGAATACTGTGTTTTACCAACAACAAAAGAAATAAAATTTCAACTTTCTTGACTTGAAAAATAATCTTTTAAATGGTCAAACATCATATGTGTCATATGCATGCTCCAGCTATTATATCTACTGTGTTTCCAACCAAGCTGCTGATTGTCTTTAACATAACTGATGTGACAAAAGTGTTCTGTAAATTGTACAACACTCAGCTTCAAAACCCCTTTCATTACCTTTTATTGGGTATAAGGAAAGTGAGGAAGCTTGCACCACTTAAGGTGGTCACAACTAAAAAGATGCCAGGGGTGGGGGATATGGCCATAAAATAATATCATGATAGTCAGGATGTATCCACAATAATGGTATTCTTGATGATATGATAAAATACAGACAAACATTTTTGGTTTTGAACTCACAATAGCCGTTGAGCTCTTATCGCAGGACTTTTGTCTCTCCTCATACTCAACTAGGTGTTTTTGCACAAGGTGGTGAAATTAGTTAGCTGTTGCTGTGTGTAATGGTGTGACATCATTCTGTCAAGTTGTAATATTGCCATAATAACAATATGAATTTTTGTTATCATGAAAAAAATTGTGACAGTATATCCTGAATGATATGATATGTCACACCCCTAATGTCAACAGCCAGTGTGTCTGGGGAACTTTGTCAGGAAAAGGAAAAAGATAAAGTCATGTCAGTCTTTGCCACTATTGTGTTTATTTAGTCTGTCTTCACTGCAGACTTTTTAATGTCACATGCTTTTGCTTTTAAATGAAGACAGATTCTTTTTGCTTCTAGTCTCTGCTCATAATAAACAGGAAGTTGGTCTGTAAGTTACAGAATGATACACAACTTTTTTTTGTTGTATATACCCTCAGCAAATCTGCCTTTCTTTGTTTGTTCTCAACACAGCGCAGGTGACTATGGGTCTCTGCAAGTGTCCGAAGAGAAAGGTGACCAATTTATTCTGCTTTGAGCATCGTGTAAATGTGTGCGAGCATTGCCTCGTCTCCAACCACAACAAGGTCAGTGGGTGAACAAGTATCAAATGATTCATGTTTGTACAAAAACTTGTAACATCACATTAAAATTCTGTATTTCTTCTTTTCACCCTTCAGTGTATTGTGCAGTCATATCTGCAATGGCTTCAGGACAGCGACTACAACCCAAACTGTACTCTGTGTAATAATCCACTGAGTGCTCAAGACACTGTCAGGCTGGTCTGCTATGGTAAGATCATCAAGTTTCTATCTATTATAAACTCACTGGGAATACAACTTTATCTAGAAATAGAAAACAATAGAGATGAATGTAATCTTGTTTGTTGTGCACATGGCATTAAAAAAATGCCAGCCCTGTTACTGTGACATGAAACTGTTTTTTTCTTCCACAGATGTGTTCCACTGGTCCTGCCTTAACAACTTGGCATCTCGACTGCCCCTCCACACGGCTCCAGCAGGATACCAGTGTCCCGCCTGTCAGGGTCCAGTGTTTCCCCCTTCAAACCTGGCCAGCCCAGTTGCTGACGTGCTAAAAGAACAGCTGTCGTCTGTTAATTGGGCCAGAGCTGGTTTGGGGCTCCCGCTGGTAAGGTCCTATTATTGTTAAATCCCTTGTTTGGTGATGCCACCACAATTAAACGTTTTCCAGAAAACAAAGCACATTCATAACTGTGCTGCTGATTCTGTTATAAACAGATACTTGTATGCAGGATTTCTATGCAGTTTGGAAAATAATGGACTTTATGATTTTAGTCTTTTCTGGAGGTCTGGATAAGTATGGAAAAAGAAAAGAGAGTATGGGAAAGTATATTGAATTGAAAAACTATGCAGCAGTATCTTTGAATTGCATCGTTCATAGTGTCACAAGTAACCAGACATTGAGCGTCTGAACATTTATGGCTTATGCAGTGAAACAGTTATCAGAAAAATAAAGAGATCATCTTCTCTGTGTTATGAAACCTTTATCGCTGCATTCATCACCGTTTCCATGGACACAGTGAATAAAAAATACTGCACAGATCCTCCCAAAAAAGAAGTTATTTAACTTAATTCGACTATTTTTTGGTTCTTATTTATGAAAAAGACTAAAAATAGGTGGGAATAATAATTTATTCAGTATGTTAATGGAAAATGATACAAGTACTGGTTGCAATGATTAGTTTACTTCTTTAGGCAGAGATGTTTGACACTTTGTTTGAGCTGCAGTGCCTAGCCACAATCTTCTGGCAATTGTTTGGCAACATGATAGCAAACATAGTCACAATGTAACATACATGTTAATAGCTTGATTTTAAATCAATTCATTTATTTCATTAATAAACTTACATCTGTTTGTACTAAGATGTCAAATGTGGTCTGAAAATTTGACTGAAAAGTATATATGGAATTTTGAAATGGAAAATGTGTAGGAACCCTGGGAACACATGTAATATTCAAACATATCAATGAAATGTCATCTTTGTCTGACAGATTGAAGAACCCATCGGGGTTCTTGAGGAGACCACAGCTAATGATGTCACTGATTATACTGACTGGTCAACATTTGATGGTGAGTCTTAATATTTACTTTTTAGAAAATTACAACATGTGCATATTTGTCAGGGACTGTTTTGTAGCTGTTTAAATTGTATTATTTAAATAGCTTTTTTTGATCAAACTGTCCTTTGCTCTGTACACAGCACAAGAACAAAGTAACATTTACCCCAGCCACTCTTTCAACACCAGCCTCAGCCCACCACCAAACTCTGTCTCACCTCCAGCACAGGAGGATCTCGGAGGTCCTCGGAAAAATGGGGATCCAAATGTGCAGGAGCACACTGTGGTCAGCTTAAATACTGCCGCTACCTGTGACACAATCACGATACACGCAGGTAATGCAAAGGAAAAACTTCTGACTACTGTCGTCTCCTGCTGCTTTTAATTGTACAGCCTCGTCTTTCTTTATGCACCCTACAATGTTCAAAACAACTTTCAGGTCATTTTTGTGCACAATCTGAACATTTAACGTGATGTGTTACCTTTTGTGTAGAAAAATTAACACAGTTATTTGTTGTTCTTCTCTAGCATCATCACCAAGAAAGATCTACGACACTCGGGACGTTGGTCACAGCTCTGTTACGCAGATCGACTTTGATGACGACAAGTACAGACGAAGACCAACGTTAAGTTGGTTTGCCCAGATTCTCAAGTTAGTATTACAATTAGCTGTGAACTGGACCTCTCTTCTGTTTTGTTTTATCACTATACGCATGTCGTTGTGATCTCTAATTTCCTAAAACACTTTTTTTTTTATCATTTCAGAAATCGCACGGGGGGAAAGCGGACATCTTTCTCATGGAAACAGCGGGTCTTCATGCTCCTTCTGGTCGGAGTTCTTGGATTCTTTACGTTAATCATCATCATGGCTAAACTTGGACGTGCCTCCGCTGGCTCCGACCCGAATCTAGATCCTCTTCTGAACCCCAACATACGTGTGGGGAAAAACTGATAACAAGCATTGATTCCTTCTCTTCCCTCTGTGTTAAACAATATACGCCTGTGCAGGCCGAGCTGAAACGGGACTGTCCACTACATGGTTAGCCCAACAGAGGGAGCTGTTTACCCAACTTGAATGGAAAAGAGAAAGAGAAGCTGCACCTCATTAGAATGGAGGCAATCTCTGCCTCCATTCATTTACATGAGGCAGCAGGAACAGGCCAGGGCCCTTCACTGACCATTAAAAATCTCACAGCATTCAGGAGTGACCAAGGGCTGGCACATATAGACGAAGGACCCTGTAATTGTTGCTTTGAAAAGTTAATGATGAAGACGGTGGTAGTATTTATATTTACGGTTCCAGCTAACATTCATCTTTGTAAGTTGTTTCTTCTTAAAAGTTCAGTAGAAACTAAATAAACACTGTTGATGTTCAAAGAACATTTTTCGCTGGCAGAAAAGTCAGGATGTATATAATCAGCAACGTTTAATAACGTTCACTACACGTTTATAAACTGATTCCTCTTGCTGATTTGATTTGAGAGGCCTTGTGTGTTTCTCCTTTAGAGAAAATGTGTCCACAACTGGAATCAAACAAATCCCACACATAATTAATTAATACATAACTATTTATGGGTGTCTGCATTACTTCTGAGTGCATTGCTTTTAGATTTGCCAAACATACTGTATGTACATTTTCCTGATGTTTTTGACTGTCTATTAAATGGGAATACTACAGAATTTCAGTATTATAATGTTTTTTTAAAGTCCATGAATCATGAACATTATCTTCTGCTGTGCATAAGCAAAATCATGAGTGAAAAATTTCTGAAATTTCAGTTGTGTTTTGCAGCATCAATAACAATGAATAATATTATATTCCATTACCTAGTTTGCATGAAGCAGCTTCTGGCTGTACGCAGCATATTGATGCATTCACAGACCAGTGGTAATAAGAGTAAATGATATTTCCTACAGCAGATGCAGCGCTCGGCTCTCTGTGTACTACACTGTAAATTGTGCTCCTTTTCTAAACTACACTTGCACTAAAGTGACAGCATTTATGAATAATACACAAAAAATAAAAACAGAATTTGTGGGGTAACAGCTCACTCTCATAGTTTCTCACTGTGGGAAGACACTACGCATGTCTCTAATAAAAAGTTTATTACTTTCAAAGATTGTATGCAGTTTGTGCCTTATTTCAAGAGGTGGTGGTAAAAGTAAAGGTTTTACTCCAATGCATTAAACTGACCACCTCTGAATAACTACACTGCCGCGCTCATACACAGTTACTGGTTTCATGTGTATACAGAGTGTGACTCATTGCTGACATCAGTCTGTGTTAAAATGTTGTGAATAACAAAATTAAGTTTCATGATGACTAATTTGTCACCCTCTTGATTGTTTTGTGAAAGGGCAGCAACATTTCTGGTGCAAACTCCATCAAAAGGTGTTCAGATTGCACATGCTGTGAAAACATGCAGTGGTGAAATTCAGATAAAGAAAACTATTTGGGGGACAGAGAAAAAGTATTTTGTGCCTTGTGTCATTATCCCAGATGTAAACTATTCTTACACAAAAGAAGAGGATTAGACTGTAAACAATGAAAACTTGGCTGTTTGATATTTGCTTTTACTTTCACTCAGACTGTGAGAGGGAGGCAGACCTGTCTTGTAGATAAACCTGATGAATGGTCTCACTGTGGTGCTCGGCCATGACACTACTCTGCAAATATTTTGCTCACTGCTCCCCCTGGTGGTGAATCCAACTTCCCAGTAATGTCCCATGGAAGTCAGTGAGGTGTGTCAGCCTGAATTTCATTGTCCTGAACTCATGCTGGTTGATGCTGTACTTTCTTATTTAAGATAAAGAGTTCAGGATTTAGGGCTTAAAATTCTGACATCTTATTAATAATTCACTCTTCATCTTATATTGACACATTCATTCTGTTAGGAACTATCTTGTTGCGTGTTAACACCCAACTAACTTTCCCATAACACATCTGGAATGTTCCTTCCAAGCTTCTATTTTGTAAGCCTACCAAAACTTTCTAAGACAATTGTGTAAATGTTTTCAATCAATATTTCCTTGAGGTTCCCTGCTGGTGTTGTTTTAGATAACCCTCTCAGAAAATAATAAGAATGATGCAAAAATGTTTTTTGAAAAGAAACATTACCAAAACGTTCTAATGACCTCATGCAGTAATATTTTTTTAAGGTAATTTTTGTAATGTCACCCTGAGGTGTTGGTCACCCTACATAAGATATAATGTACAGTGAGCAGGTCATTATTGTGAAATAAATCCTGACAGGATGATGCAGGACATCTTGAATCAATAATGACCTTCTCATTGTGCATTATCCTGCTTATTATATGGGTAGTTACCAAAGGGAAAATATTTGGCACACATTTATGACACAAAAAATTAATTTTAAATATTATTTTATAATTATTATCATGATTATAATTATTCATAATTAATAGTGACCTACTCACTGTACATTATCCTGTTTGTTACACGGATATGTGCCAAAAAAATCAATAATTTAGTTTAATGATTTTAGTGATGTAACAATGATGTTATTGTTCCGCCAGAGTCTATTATCAGAACTGTCTCCATAGCAACGGCCTGTGCTTTATAACAGTCTATAGTATGCTGTAATTGAACAATCAGAATGGAATATTAAACAAAGCCAATAAATCCTTATAATGTTGTGCTAATGTTTTTGTTCAAAAAAATATTACCAAAACATTCCAAGTAACCTTTCTGGAACATTCAACTAACAATCCCAGAACATAACCATAATGTTAGTTACTAATAGCATCATCCCACCCTAAACACATACAATACTTAAGTTTCGATTTCAATTTGTTTGGTTTTCCATTATGGAAGTTCCTCTGTGTCCTGCTTACAGACACATCCAGGGCTGCTCTGTGACTTTGTGTCTGACAGAAGTGAAAATGAAATAAAACCATTTTTATCACGTTTGAAGAGCACCAACATACCACAGCATTTATAATCTGTAGCTCAGAGAAGATAACTGTTACTCCTCCAGGGTGGAAGTATTCACTTCCTTTACTAATGCAAAAGTACTAATATCACACAATAAAAATACTTCACTACAAGTAAAAGTCCTGCATTCACAAAAGCATAGTGAAATAAAAGTATGGACATATTATCAGATAAATATACTTAAAGTAAAAGCAGTAAAATGTTACCTGTCAGTGTTATTATGTTTGATGTTTTGGATTAATGTTATTGCTTTAATGTTACTACTGTTTACTGCTATAGATGTTTATGGTTGAGCTCATTTTAACTAGTTTATAGGCCAGTGTTGCCTAGTTTAATCTACAGCAATGCATCATGGTCTATAAGACCATCAAACGTCTGTAGCATCACTGTCCTGTGAAAACCATGTATCTCTAAAAAGTCAAAACACAGCCTTTTTTCAGCTTAGTGTATTCAAAAGTACAGTATTTGCCTCTGGGATGTAGTGTAGAAGCATAAAATTGGATCAAATGGAACTCAAGTGAAGTTTAAAATAAGTACAGTACTTGATGTAAATGTACTTAGTTACTGTCCACCACTGATTACAACTCTGAACTAATGCAATAACAATATTCTGCAATAGTCATAGCGCCACCTACTGCCAACAGGAAATGACATGTTTTGTACTTTGTGCTCCTCCCAGCAGGTTGACCATATCCAACTCAAATCTGGTCAGGAAGGCATCAAGATAAAGATCTTGACGAATTGTCAAATGGTGTTGCCATGACGGCCCAGCGAAGGTCGATGTTTTGCTAAAACACAGGAAGCTGCATTCACTTCTGTTTACTTGGAGTAAATTTGAATCTGGCCAGCTGCTGTTGGGCGCCCAACCTTGCTGCATTGTATTTGAACAAATTCCTCCTCCAGGATTCATCACAATGACCTCAATATCGGTGTGCAATTTAAGTTATTTTAGCCGTAACACTTAACTGCATGAGAAAAATGCCTTCAGTTAAAAATTCCATTGAACAATGTCAGTGTGGCAGTGTTTCAGCACGGCGTGGTCCTGCCGTCACTATCAGGCCTACGATAACATCTTTTATGATGTAACTATGTCACATGCCGTCCTCGGGAATCCTCGTAATAACCGCTCTCAAGTGTAGATATCAGTTTTACCAACACATCACGTGTTAGCATGTGAGTGTTAGTCACCTCCTCTAACTTTCCATTGCGTCTGCCCAACTGTCACAGCACTGTGGGTTTACCATTGATCGTCAGTGGATCTGAGCCATATTACATTGATTCAGGGAAAGCTGCCGGCGGCGATGAAGATACAGGCTGCTAAATTACAGGGAGGATGACAGATCTGGCACTCGCGCACGCCACAAAGCTGTGGTTTGCAATCGTCTCATACAGTATATGCCTTGACATATGAAAAGGGTTTAAGTCATGAGTGGATTAATGTAACATCATGATGTCTCGTGACGTGCAATTGCCTTCGTCACTCTATTGGAGTTCAATGTGTTTCTCAGTAACTCTGAGTTATTAGATTGTCCATTGCACTGACATAATAGGGACAACCTGATCAATAACTTAACACTTTGTAATTAGTGTGATACTGTGTTCTGCTCTCATGGTGACAATCATAGGTGGAAAGTTATTAGTTATTAGATCTGACTTTTCACAATAACAAAACAAGCACTAATCCATTCTGACCAGTGAGAAATTATTGTGTGTATATTTTAAAAACCTAAGTAATACAAGAAGTAGGTGATATCTGACACCCACCTATCATGCCTCAAGTTTACCTCTGATATTCTTTCCTCTGCCGTTACTTCTTTGAATGTGTCACACTGAGTAGGACCCCTGTACAAGCTGAGGAAAGAACGCTGGAAGCCAGTGTTTTTTGGCTGGTACAGTAACTCAGATCCTAGAGATTATGACATCCATATACAAACTGTGCTCTGGGCATCTCCAAATAAAAATATCACTGAGATGTGCTGCTGAGATACTCTGGGAAACCAAACAGCTAAAGAAAGGAAGAAAGAAAGAAAGAAAGAAAGAAAGACAAAGTGTTGTTACATGGATATTTGGCAGTTTAAATGTTTTTTAAATACATTTTGATGCATTTTTTTTTTCTTTGTTTGTTGTACATATTGAGTGGATTATCATTCTGGGGTGGAATATCACTTTAACCAATCATAAAAGAGCTACAGTGATAACTTTATTTGTACTGGTAGGTTATTTGTACTGGTAGGTAGATTTGGTTTGCAGTAAAAGAGAGACAGGGTATCCATCTTGACACATTTACAAACACAGACACACATGATAAGCATGATAAAAGTAATCAAAAGCTCCAATGACTTAATAAACAATAAAAAATCACTTGAATAAATAACCCCTAGAATAAATAAGTAAGATAAAATGAAATGAATGCAGGCTAAAATAAATAAATAAATAAATAGACATTACTTTATGGCATTTTTGCAATTTTACTATGACTGTGGATAGTTGAAACCGTTCATTAAAATCATGACAGTTTCCACATTGTGTGCATGGAACATTTGCAAATTCAAGACAGAGAAGTGTAGGTCAAGTGTGTATGTTATCAGTTGTGGGTAAAAGCCTGCACACCAGGGACAGCCATCTAGATTTGCCAGAACCGTGACAGTGATCAAACCCCTATGTGACACATGCATATTCAGCAATACAGTCCAAACACATAAAGTGCTTTTTGTCACTTTAAATTGTTCTTTTTTATTAGAAAATGTGTATTCTTTATTTCTTTATGTCATAAATTTGAGCAAATAACCTATTTTTTAAATTTTTGCATCTATCTACAGCTTGTGGTACAACTCACCCCAGTTATGGGGTCGGTTGTAACAATGGAACTCTTTGTATTTCACACTGACGCAAATCATCTGTGATTATGAAGTACACGTCCAAGTGAGTTTTACTTGTGGTAGACAAATATGAGTACTGTGTATCAAAGTTTGCGTGTTACCACCATCCCCGGTCTCCCCTACATGCATACACCATCATGTACAGCAGAGTATACAGTAGAGGTTAATACAGTTCAAAGTGGCTGTGTGCAACAGCTGGACCCTCTGTCATTGGATGGCACAGTAGTATATATTGATGTGTGAGTGGGTTTCACATGTGCTTCCCAGATCTATTAGAGGGTGCGTCACAGACAAAGAGTCATTGTGTTTGAATGAACACCACGTCCTGTGTCACTCCTGTGGCTTCTACCAGAACGTAAGTACAGATGTTGGATCTATGGTAGATGGAAAATATCTGAATTTACTCCTGAACTAGAATAAACTTTCATTAGAAACCTGGAACTTGTTTTAGAATTAAATGTTTCATAGCATTGGACTTTTTTATTGAATGTAGCTGTGAATGTATTTTTTTATTCATACTTCAAAACAGTTCACAAATGACGTGCATAAAAATATCATGTTACTGCTGTAGGAAATCATTATATTTTTTATATTAATTTGCCTTAACAACAATGTGAATTAATATTGAATTGAATTATGTGTCATAATATTTAAAGAAGAAAAATGTTTCCCCAGGTATTAACATCCTGCCAGTGTCTGAGGACGACTCAGCTGCAGCATCAGTTGATGGAGAAATATTTCAGACCTGTGCATCCTCAACGGGACACCAGAGGTGTCAAAAGTCTCAAGTCTGAAATGTGTGACCATCAAGAAAAAGACCACAAGCATGGAAAGACTACAAACTCAAAATCTCAACAAATGAAGCAGCATTACCAGAGTGAAAGCCACCATCGTCACCATAACCAGCAAAACTTTCATCAGTCAGATGACAACGAGAGCCATGAGTAAGTTTGGACGTTTTCTTACACTGTTACACTCTTGTTGCCATATAGTTCTCTAAGCCTATTTAAAAAAAAGAAAAGAAAAAAAGACTGCACCAAAAAGATTAATTTAATGTAAGATTAGTTCTAATCAGTTTTTTCAGCTTAGCAAAACTAGATTTAAAACTACTAAATATAGATTAAAAAAATAAGCAGAGCTCTGTTAGTTTAGTAAATTCAAGTTTAGTGTTTTAAACAGAAATTAGATAGAGTTTAATCAATATGGAGATGCCTGCTTACCCAAATTAAAATATACATATACATTGTTCGCTAGCTAGCTAAAAGAAAAAAAAAAGTTACTTTGCTTGCTAGCTAGCTAAAAGTTAGAAAAACAAAAAGGGTTACATTCTCAAAGGGGTATTGTAGGCGAATAGACTTGCTTCGCTTCTAGAGGATGTTTCACTTCTCATCCAAGAGGCTTCTTCAGTTACATTATTTGCTCGCAAGCTAAAAAGTAAAAACAGCAACAAAACGGATTATATTGTTTGATAGCTGGCTAAAAAGTTATCTAACCTACTAATGATGGTTCAGCAGAGAAGCTCCAATTTCTCATTTGAGAAAACACTTGTTGGCTAAATTATCAGCTGGAATGAAGAAAGAAGAATGAACGAAAGAAATTGGGTTGAATTTGTCCCTCAGCTTTCTTCAAAGAACTTGATTATTTTTGATAAATGCATCTCAAAAAGGCCACAATTTTAAAAGTTACTCCTCAAGTGTAAGTTTAAAGTTAATAAAATCAAAGTTAATCTTCAAGTTAATACTAGATCACAGTTTGACTGAGTTTAAAGTTTTGGTACCACAGAAATAAATTTAATGTAATGTATGGAATGTTTAGAGTAATAAAGTAGTAGTAAAGTAAGTTTAAAGGTTTAAAAAATTATAATTTCTTGGTGCAACCCAGCCTAAGATATTGAGACTTTCTGTATTTATTTTGCTTTAGTTTTTATGTGAGAAGGATTGCAGCAGAGATCTGTATCCCTTATCTGAGTTAATTTGCGATAGAATTTTGATTCATACATTTTCTCTATTACAAAAAATAATTAAATGAAAATAGTTATAATTATCATTAGCTAGCATAAGCCTTGTATATATGTATATATATATATATATATATATATATATGTATCTGTCTCTATATCTGTATCTTTAACA
>JAJHUR010112133.1:0-17707 GCA_027495735.1 Lutjanus campechanus | reverse complement strand
TGAGTTGCTAGATCTACTAACCTGACTGGCATTTTACTTGCCCCGGGCAATACTTTTTGTTAAGCCCTGTGTCAGGTTTCCTCAGCAGTGATTAAAGGCCGATTCTTCCTGAAGTCAGAGGAATTATCTTTGTACAAGTCTGTACATTGTTTTTGAGAATGCTGTGTCTTCTTTTTTTTAACTATAATGCATCTAGCAGGATTTCTGGAGACTGTTTATAGTTGGATGGCAGTCAGTTGCTCTTGGTCTGAGTCAGCCTTTCCCGGAGTAATCAAATTCAGTTTCCTCGACAAACTCTTGTCTGATCCAGATAAATTTAGAGGAGGATTTAGAGAATCTTATGTAAGTAAAGTGAAAACTGGAAAATCCTCAGTTTAAGGAAGATTAACACTTCATGTCAAGTGACGTTAACTGTTTTATCTAATTTGAACAAATTTGTCTTCTGACATGCCATCGTTGTTTGGAGACATCAAAAGTAAACAGTTGTAATGACTGACGTGTTTTACAGACCAGTTGCTGGGCTGTTGGGACACGCCCACATCCTTACAGGAAGAACTTCCTGCTTGTGTTGTGATCCCTGTTCTGTCGGAAACATGCCATACAAGCGTTTCTTGCTCACTCTATCTCTCTTTTTACACACACACACACACACACACACACACACAATGGAAAACCACCTCCAAAGCATATCCCACATCCTGTGCTGTGATTTTATCATGTTCGTGATTCAGGCTGGGAAACTGTTACCATGTGCTGTGTCAAAAAATAAAAAAAAGAAGATTGAGGAGCTCCACAAAACGGAGACCACTTCAGAGCATTTGTCTTTCTTTAGGTTGTAGGTCAGATTGGACAGCGTTTCTGGCCGTTTATCTGAAACTGGACAGCTATCCATTATCTTTGGAAGTGGTCTGTTGTTGTAAGCGCAGCACTTGGACTTGTAGCTTTTGAATGGGCTTGTTTTCCAAAGCTCTCTTGTCTGCCAGCAGATTCTTGTCTTGGTGAAGATTTTAGCTGAACCAGCTACAAAGTCTGTTTTTGTTTGGATTGGGAATGTCCTATTTTCCTTTGGATGTGGCTCTTTCTCAGTGCGCCACATGTAAAGCGTGCTAGTATTTCAGATGTTTAATATTTGGCACAACTGAAGATGAAAAGAAACAGCCAGACAGTGCAAAGGGTTTGAAGTCTCATGAAAAATCATCAAGCGTGTTTGTTTTGTTGTTTATAATTCATACGCTGCAACTTTGTGAAATCTGACATTTTTAAACCCATTTTGAAAATTAGTTTTTGAGTTTAGTAATGAGTGAATTTGTGTCACTTTTCCAGGGGATTCACAACCTGTTGGATGTTGTTTGTGGTCTATTGCAGCTTGTAATTTATGATTGAAGGATGTCTGAATACTTGCTCTGTCATCACAGGGGTAAGGAGAAAAGTGAGTGTTGGCTTGAGTCTCACTCAACTCGGGATGCCCAGATCGATCAGATACTCATTACTATCAAATACTCAGTAAAAATATGCGAGCTGGATATCTGTATTAATACTTTTTGATTAAAACAAAAACCGATGATGACCTAAAGAACTTGTCAATTCTCAGCTGCGCGAGTATATCAAGTACTTGCCCAGTGTTGCCTCCATGTGAATGACTTGACGTTGATGGCACTCCCATTTTATCAAAACATCAATTTAAAAACTCACACAAGCCTCCTTAATCTAAATGTATGCTCAATACTTCCAAAAAACATTGCTAATGAAATCATTTCTGCCAGAAAGTCCTGAAGTCAAACCTAGTACCTGTGCACTGTAAATTGTCCTGCATGTGGCAGTGAGCAACAGAGGAAATAAAGGTATAATAAGGACTCTCCTTTTAAAGAATGAAACCATGAAGCTCTGTAATCATACTCCACTGTAGCATGATCATGCCCCCCTTCCACAATAGGATATTAAAGTCATATTTGCAAGCTACAACATGTTTGTAATGCTCCTCTTTTGAAATTGTCAGCACCATGATGCCCAGAAATTCCAGGGAGACCCTTGGAGTAGGGAGTAGTAATGTCATAGAGTGAGAGAGTCAACACATCTGCCAAGGGAGCGTGTCGTGAAAAAAAAATGCTCACATGTGACCTCAGTCTGTTCTGCTGCAGTTTCTGGATGAGACGTCTTGTGGTCTCAATGGTCTACACTATGTTGCAGTTCTCTGCTCTGTATACTTGTCGTCATGTTGCTGCAGTTTTAAACCGATTCACTGATGCCTTCTTTTCAACATTGTATGTCTCTGAATTAACATATGTTAAATCTTCCTCTCTCCTCTTTGCACAGATATGAAACGAGTTGTACGGCAGAGCAAATTCCGTCACGTCTTTGGCCAGGCGGTGAAGAATGACCAATGCTACGATGATATCCGGGTGTCGAGGGTCACATGGGACAGCGCGCTCTGCTCAGTCAACCCCAAGTTTGTTGCCCTAATTGTTGACGCGAGTGGTGGTGGAGCTTTCCTCGTTCTCCCTCTTCATAAGGTACGTTAGTGCTGTGTCATGGAGTAATTAATGCGGCAGTGGATAAGCTCTGTGTTGTGTGCTTGGACGGGGGACATCAGTCAGAGCTGGACTCAATGACAACTAAATGGATGTGTAAAGGTGTTTGCATTTAGTCCGTCTTTATGCTTCATCAGTAGCAGTGACAATGCACTGGTTTTTTACTTGTTCTTAGGTTAAATTTTTGTGCTTTAATGACACTGCAACGTCAGAGACGTGAGATTGCTGTGATACTTTCAGTGCATGCTTTGATTTAAATAATCAGTATCGGAGCAAACAGCATGTTTAATCACACTTTTTGGTAAAGCGCTAAGAAGAACAAAATTCTTAGCATGTGGTCTTTTCCATCCCAAACGTCAGGTTTGTGGATTCAAATGAATACACATGCACATATGAATAATCACTGATATCCATCTTGACGATCTTGCTTTTTGATGGCAATGTTTACCGACAGGTTGATCATCTCAAATGTTTTGACCGAGAACTGGTTTGAAGGTGGAGGGTTTGGTGCTTCTTCTGAGGGAAATGGTCCATTGAAATGGTGTAATGCTAACCTTTTAAAGGCATCATGTGCCCTTTTTGAGTGCGGTTATGCATGTGATGCTTTTGTTACAGATGATTTAAGTAGATCAAATTACATCTTGATATTTTTAGATGTGGGTGGGGGGAAATCTTGATATTACAAAGGGAGGGATTGCATTTGCACTGACATGAATACAAACACAAAGAGCTTAAAAGGTAGAGAATAGGGCTGCCGTGGTGACAGAACTTCACCTATGGTTATTTAGTTTGGCTCAATAGCATGCTGTGCAGTTTTAGCACTATTCTTCTGTTTTGGCAGATTACTTCATATATGATAAATGAAGAAATTTGGGGCAGTAATGCTAAGTTTAATGTTATCTTTGACTCCCACTGCCTGGCATGCAACTTTATGGTCTGAGCTAGCTAGCTGCTGGGTGTTATACTTGTCATAGCTGCGCAACGGTCCAAACGGTCCAAATTCCTGCAGCTTAACCACTCCTTTTTATACATGGCTGTATTGTTGCCTTCAGGGAACGTCCATGGAGTAAATTTACCAACACAAACACACACACACCAGCAGAGAGGATCACAGAGCAGAACCGACTCGCTCTCATACAACAACAAAGCTAGCGCAGCTCTTGCTGCAGTATGAACTTGCACCAAAAGCAACATAAAATAACACCAGCACCAGGCCTACTACGCTCATTATTTAGTTTGCTTCAAATGAAGCTTAATGTTCACAGCTTCTCTTGGCTGTCCCTCAGTATCACAACATTCGCCCACCATCTCCTCAGCCTGTGGTCGTTGCTACATTAACTGCTTACCATGCTAACCCTGGAGTTCAACAGGTTAGCCTAAAAAATAAACATTAAAACAACATAAAACATGGCAAAACAGAGTTTCCAAGTTTGTAGTCTGGTCACAGAGAGCTCTGATTTTTTTAAATAAGTGTAACGGCCTATTTCCCATGTTTTGTTTGAAGTAATCGTCATTTGCATTGAAGACTTGACCTCTTAGAAGCAGGACTGCTGACTCTTCACGTCAGTGTACATTGGGATTAATGTTTACCAGCGGGCTGTTTCACACACCCTCATGTGTACAACAGAAACTACTCCAAAGCCCTGGAGCGAACAGTCTGCTGATCCTTGCCTCCATATAAGGAATCACTCCACTCCAACTCGAATTACTTCTGGGTTGGGCAAGACAGCATTTGAAGAGTGTTTAGCTGTAAACAAGTTGGCTGGGTGAATACATCCCTCCCTTTTGTTTTAGCCCTGCTGTCATAATTGGGCTAATTAAAGTGCAATAGAGGTCAGACTGAATCCAACAGGGGGCTCTGGCATGTACCCCAGAGAGCCCTTGGGTGTCATTATGGTTGATAGTGGTGAATTGCTGGCTGCTGGTGTTTCTGTTTGGCAGCTCCCAGCGATGGCCAAGTGGCAGGTCCTGACACTGTGAGTGACATAAGTACTGCAATACTGTTGACAGATCTAACCTGGGCCTGTAATTAGTGTACACCAGTACACTGCCATGTCATCTGAGAAGGCTCCGGCGTAGGGGACCGGATCCTTAGGCCTGTCATCACACAGCTTTACACCTCTCAGCACCTCATTCAATACAGGGCTTGTACTGGAGGTGGGCTGCGAGCTCGACCGGTTTCACACTCCCGGTGCCCTCCTCTCTGTGTCTGTGTTTGAATGAGCTGCCCTCTGCATGCCATGTCCCAGTTCAGTAACGGTGTGTCGGCTGAACAAAGTCTACTTTCACTACCGCGCTAAAAAGTAGTGAGAGACTGAGGTCTTTATGTGCAGAGCAAACCTCGGGCAATTTCCTCAAGTGAGAGATTAAAAAAGCTCCCTTGATTTTTTGATTTTTAGATCTTCCCACATGCGAGCTGGCAGGCATGACACCGACTAATCCTTCAGATAGTGTTTTCCTCATTTCAACCGGCCATGCATTGAGACACTGGAGCTGAAAGGGGAATACCATGTTATTTAAGATTTATATTATGTTGTCTATGTATGTTATACTCTCCATAGTGTGACCAGTATGCATTGCTGCTAAACCAGTTTTATAGATAGGCACATGAACAGAAACTCAGTTAGGAACAACATTCATTTCAGAGCTTGAATTAATGGGCATTACTTGTTTTGTTTTGTTTTGTTTTTTCTGTTGACATTTATTTTTTTTGGCGTTTTTCACCATGATATTCTCAATTCAGTTTTTCTAACAAAGCATGTCCATCTGGAAATCTCAGTTTAGCCTCAGCTGGCAATGCAGGTCTCAAAAGTGGGGCGAGTCTGTTCTTGCAAACACTGTGACCAGGCTGCACTGCAGTGAATCAGTAATACAGAGCTGCACCTGAGATCATTACTCATAAACTGAACTGAAAAGTATCATAATGTCGCCTCTTAATTAGAAAGTGATTAAACTAATGTGTTAGATAGTCACTATGTTTTTCCTTTTTTTATTGTGCAGACTATATTAAGGGTCTGTTTTACTTTATGAGTTTGTGTCAGACACAGCTCTGCTTTGTGGATAAATGTCTGTGCCTAACTGCACTTGCAGTCAGCGGTGGACAATAACCAGCATAAGTATGTTTACTCAAGCACTGTACTACAGCTCAGTTTAGAGATACTTGTACTTTGCTTCTGTATTTCCATTTTATGCCGCTTTATACTTCTACTTCACTACATTTTGGCGGCAAATATTGTACTTTATACTCCACTAACTTTATATGACAACTTTAGATTTAGCTGATGCAAAAGATACTAAACTAATCGGTTATATTATTAAGATAAGATAAGATAAGATAAGATAAGATGAACTTTATTGATCCCACACCGGGGAAATTCACTTGTTACAGCAGCTCAAGTAGTACAGATAGAATTAATATAGATAGATTAATATTATGTAATAGTATAGAATAAGCCATAAATAAATAAATATTGGCCTTGCCTTTACCAACAATACCATTAAAGTGTTGCTTATACAGTTCATCCATAGTCAGTCATTTAAAAGGTAACCAGTTGAGATAAAATCTGTTTTTCAATAGTGACCCGGCCAAGCAGGCAGCATAGTTACATGTCAACTGCTTGTTGATTACATACAGTAAAAAATATTGTGTTTAATAGAAACGTCCTAGATGTATTGGCCGTCACTTATGGTACATTTACCCAAGATTCTGTCATGGTAGTTTTGAGTCCCGACCAACAACCATAAAATCAAAGTAAAGGTAAAGTTTTAACAGCACTTGTCAAGACAACACAAGCCACTGACAGGTTAGACCATCACAAAGCATATATGTTAGGACTGCGACTAATCATTATTTTCAATGTCGATTAAAGAGTTGATCGTTTTCTTGATTAATTGATAAGTTATTTGGTCTATAGAATGAGAGAAAATGGGGAATGATATTAAGCAGAGATTCCCAAAGCCCATAATGACATCCTCAAATGAATTGTTTTGACCACAACCCAAATATATTTGGTTTACTGTCATGCAAGACTAAAGAAACCAGAAAATATTCACATTTAAGAAGCTGGAATCAGAGATTTTTGACCTTTTCTAAAATGACTCTAGGTAATCTAAGTACTTCTTCCACCACTGCTTGCCGGCTCGAATCACCTGGGTCTCATTTCATTTTTGTTTCATGGCCACACATCCCCTAAACGCCCCCACCCTCCCACCGCATCCCATCTCTAATGTGAGGGTGCATCTGTCCGGCTACCCCATCTGCCTATGCTGTGTTGCTCCCAGTCTCTGTGGGCAGCCAGCTGCTCAGGGCCTTTGTCCTACGCTTCGTCCCAGCGCAGCCCTTTGTCATTACCACACTTCAGCTGGGGGGAGGCAAGTAGTGTGATGATGCTCCTTCCCCCTTCACAATTAAGCCATATGCAACTCTGCACCGTCTTTGTTGTAGTGATGCAATGACGATGGGAGAGTGAAACATTGAAGTTATTGTACTTTCCCTGGTTACATTCTGAAAAATCTACCATTTGTCACAATTTGATGCATTTGGAAATGGATGGAAAAGCATCTCTTGGAGTTCAGAGGTTGATGTTGTGGATCTGTGACCTGAGCCTGAGGTCTGAGCTTCATTTTGAGTACTCAACCACTGGAGCCATCTCATTGTGCGACACAGTAGGGTGAGGTTATTGCGGCAGGCCGCCGTGACTCAGCACAGCCACGAGTATTGTTACTTCCTCCTGTCAGGACACAGGGATTTATAGAGAGGGCATCAGATGTCCAGCTCAACACGTCATTCCCCTGCCTCATGCTTTCAATCTCCCCCTTTCTCTTTCTTAGCAGGATGCCTGCTAATTTATTCCCTGATTTCCATATGAAGGAAGCTGTGGGAGTGAATGCAGCAGCTAGCAAGTGTTCCTGATAATTCCTCTCTGTCTGCTCAGCTTAAGAGAAGGAAAGTCTCAGTAAATCATTACAGTTGTTGTGATTTATACCCCTTAACTTGAAATCCCTTATTTGATATATCCGAGCATGCCAGTGTTAAAAATTCCATGCTGTCTCTCCTGTTTTAGCCATCAGCGTCTATTTTCCATGCAGACAGTGTGTTAGTCACTTTGTCAAATGTTAGCATTTTTGGTTTCCTCTTTTGCCTGTTTATTTTTAAGATTGACCTTAACTACAGCCATAACACCACATAGTGCATTGCTTAATGCAGAAGGCATGTTCTACATTAGCGCTTCAAACGCTGCCTCTGTACAGAGAGGATGATCAGATGTGGAGTGTGTGTGTTTGATTTGGATTGAATCCCTCAATGCACCATTCATCCAGTGCTCAACCTTTGCTGTTAGAAAATCCCTGGGTGTGTGCACAGTGACACATTATTTCTGTTCCTGTCTCTCACACACACACACTAGTTTGGCTGCTAACTAAGCTATGCTCTGTCTCTACAAACAAAAATACACCGGCTGTGCAGAATATCCATGGTCTTTCCCCATACTTTGGTCAATTTTGGTTCCAAGACCTCTATACTGCTCAGTTGCCTCTGCCTTTGCCGCTTCTGCCGCTCAGTCCTGCTGACTGCAGATTTTACCATATATGGTCATTCACTGCTCCCTGCCTGACAGCCTTCCAAGACCATTTCCTCCCTGCCCTGCTATTGGCTGCCTCATGCAGTGTCGGTACACATGTGAATTCTGGGATAGGCCGAAATATGAAGAGCGGCCAAGATGAGAGAACTGGGTTGAAGTCAGATGTTGTCTCTGTCACAGAGTCGCTCGCTGTATCCAAGTGCCATATTAGAATAATTATTTTAATGTGATAATCAGTATGACTGCTGGATTACTGAATAATATTAAAATCTGTGTAATATAGAGCTGTGAGCCCAGGTAACTTTTTAGAAAATACTTTTTTTTAAAATTTGTATAATCGATTAATCATTTGAGTGATCTTTCGATTAAAAAATGTCCAAATCTGCTGACTTTAGCTTCTCAAATGTGAATATTTTCTGGTTTCTTTACTCCTCTGTGACAATCAACTGAATGTCTTTGGGTTGCTAACAAAACAAGACATTTGAGGACATCAGTTTGGGCTTTGCATAAGAGTAATGTGACATTTTATAGACCAAATAAGTTTATTTATTGCCGCTTTTAGTACAGCTCATAGTACCATGTACAGGGTCCAGACAAAACAGGTTCCAGTTCTGGGTGATGGTAACAATCCTATTTTCCCCAGTATTTATCCAGCCCTGATACCTTTGGCTTGAAATGAACCAGACTTTTTTAATGGATGCTATCAAAGCTGTGATCCTTTTAAAATAGGAAATAGTGTGTACAACATTATTTTCAGTCGTTTGATGTGTGCGTCTGTGTATGCAAGTCTGCTGCAAAAGAGCTGTTCAAAACCTGGCTGTCTTTCATATGTTCCAAGTTCTTTCTAAAAATATCTCTTCATTCATATGTTGTCTGCTTCTCTAGTGGATCATTTTTTTGGGCCACAGGTGCTGGAATCTATCACAGCATGCACTGGGCAGACAGTAGGAAGATGTGGAGACACAGGGAATACAATATCTCGTCTGTGCAGTCTCATCAAAGACATGAATAAACTTAATGACCCTTCTGATATCCTGTAGATGTCTTGTCTTGGATCTTGAATGTCCTAAAGTACTTACATGGACCTACTGGAAACACGGATCCTCTTGTCACCAGCCATCAGCAACCACCCGCCAACAAATCTTTAGACTATGAGTAAATACATTTATTTGTTCAGTGGCCTGATCTTGTGTTGCAAATGCCCTTAATACTTCCTACTGGCAACCGGTCTCAAATGTTTTCAGGAATAGTGGACTAGTGGTCTTAGATAGTATCTGTAATCAATCTTGTGACCTAGATTCACCAGGAATACGCAATACTGTGGCATATCTATGTAAAATTTCTGTATAGGTATGTCTGCTTTATCTCTTCAGCTCAGGTTTCCAGTCTGTCTGTACTGTGCTGCGCTGTATTGTTTCTGCCCTATCATACAGACACAGACTTGTAAAAGTGGAAATTTCCATGGAGCTGTGAGCGGCACTGGACAGCATGCAGACCCTTTTAGTGGTGTGCATGTGTGAATCACATGTTGAGCTGCGAGGAAAGGAAGTGTGCAGGCCTCTTGTGTGAATGAAAAGAATGTCCTCTTCTTGCCTTGAGGGAATGTTGTTCATCCATTTTTTTGTGCGTTTCAGTGTTGTGCTTTGTATCTATCGCTGTGTGATTCACTCTCATTTTCTGCAGGCTTACTTGTTGCTATGCAACTGGTTGTTTTCTAGGTATCAGACATTCCTCTCGAAGGATACAAATGTCTGTAGCGTAGTTATGGACATGTTAGGTATTCGACTGCAGAGTTTAGACCCTTGCTGTTGGTGTGGGTGTGTTTTTTTTTATGTTAGTGCAGTTTTTTTTTTTTAATGTCTTGTTCTGGGTAAAATCAGTTGCATGTCTTGCTAAACACGCTTCCTATACTTGTAGGCTGGTTGCCTTGGAGATGATTTTCTTGCTTGGTTGGTTTGCTTTTTTTTTTTTTTTTTTTTAGCAGTGTTGTGAAAGTGTGACGTGACTGGCAGTCCTGTGTAACCATTCGCCTGCCAACCAAGGTGTAATATCTTGATAGATCTTGCATACCTTAGGTCTGATTACAAAACTGGAAGAGCCTTCTCCACTCGATAAATCAAAGTGCTAAGCAAAATAAACATTTATTGCAGATTAAATCTGGTGATTTTCTTGTTAGCCGGTTTGGTTTCTTTTTAGTCTAATAATTTGGCAGGAATTGACACCAGGACTTGAAATACAGAATCTCTAACGAGAACCAGAATTGATAAAATCTTAATACCTGCATCCATCCTTCTCGCTGTTAGCCTGCCTTCACTGTAGTTTGCTGGTTGTCAGTCATAGTATTTATATAGTGTAATGTCATCTTTCTCCTGTATTAATTAGAACTTCAATGATTGTTTGATTACCAATCAACCATTAAATGAATCACCAACTATGTTGATAATTAATTAATTGTTTTGAGTAATATTTTTATGAAAAAATGACCAAATTCTCAGATTTCAGTTTCTCAAATGTGAATATTTTATGATTTCTTTAGTCTTCTGTGACAGTAAACTGAATATTGTTGGGTTGTGGACAAAACCAGACCTTTCAGGACTGTCCAACTGCTGTAGGACAAGATGGAAAGATGAGAATTTTTATGCTCTACTCCGAAGGTTGAAATAGTTTCAGATGAGAAACACAAACTTCTGGTTGACAGCCATGGTCGTCACTTCTGATGATGGACAGATGTGCCTACCATTCAATAAATCAATATTTTTTTAATACTGAAGTTTAATAAGATCAATGCAGGTGGAATTGAGAAACTGTTGGTGCAAACTGAATGAGGGGAAGTTGCTGTCAAGTAGTTTTAAGGCTTTTCTTCCTCGGTTTTTGTCTCCCCTCTTTTAATCCACTCTCATTAGCAGTTGCCGGGATTGCTGTCACATTTATTTCGCTGGCGAATCTATGGCCATTTGACACTAATAGACCTCTTACACGCAGTCAAATGCAGGTTGAATGTGTTCAGTAGAGCGTGTCATATGAGTTCCCAATATGAGACTCCTGTCACATGTTAATCCCTGGCCGGTCATCACTTTTCAGAGTTTGAGTCTGCAGTTGTAGTTCCTCACACATCACTGCGAAACCACTGAGTTACATAGAAATGCATTACATAATAAAATAAGAATCAAATTAGTGTGGTTTGACACCTCTCGCTTGTGCCGACTCTCTCCTGCCTCACAAATTTCCTAAGTCTGAGTAGGCGGTGAATGTCAGTAACATTAAATAATCCCTAACTGAAATGTCTGTTTACCAGAGCAGAGTATTGTGCAACACGTGGTTGACTTGGTGTGAAAGAGGTTACAACTAGTTCCAACCATATCGATAGCTATCCACAAAGTGTTTTAACTGATCATTATTCTCATCTGCTTCTCATGTTGGTACCGAAGAAATTCATATAACCTGTAGTTTATGCACATCTGATGATAAGGAAGACTCGCATGTAGTGAGCAAAGATGAATTATTTGATATTCCACAGCTTTGACTAAACCAAATCTAACAAATCTCTGATATCACTATTACAGCATTTATGTTTTATAGTAAAGTTAGTCAAAAAACTTCACGAATATACTTTGGCATTTGTAAAACATTTTGCCTAAGAATTCAAATGAAAGGCTTTGACAGTCTGTCAAGTCAGATATTATAATTTATGGGCTAATGTACGTTGATACTGAAATAAACTGATATAGCTGGATAAGCCAAAAGTCGCCGATATGTATGTGCATTCCTACAAATCAGATATATTCTCCCAGTTTTCTGTAGCTCCAAACTGGTGTTGGGTTTTTGGGACATCAATCTGTTTATACTGAAGTAAAATCTGATGAGACATCATTGAGCTCCCAATTGCCCACCAGCAGTTACAGTGATCCAAAGGTCTGGTTTCTGACCTTTCCACAACACTGTTGTGATTAATTAGTGTCACTTTGATTTATCACCTTTCATCTGCCTCTCCTGAGTGATGTCTCATTATGCCTGTGGTTGGTACACAACTTTCAGCTTGATGCTTTCGTTAAAATGTCTCGTTTAAAGACAAATACGGACTTGCACGTTTGCCTGAAGCTCCGTTTTCTTTTACAGAGGGGGGAATGCAACATGTTGCTACAGGCCAACTTAACCGCGCTGCTTTACTCAGGTGATTCCTCTGCGGTGAGGTTTGTTATGAGCTACATTGTGTGCAGCTTTGGATATTGTGGAGATTCAGTGAAACTTTTAATTGGCAGTGCTAGTGAGCTCCATGCAAACTGTGTCCCTGCCTTGTGTATCATGTTATCATATGCAGGCTTGCTTGAAGCAAGATCCACTTGTGTTTGCTCTTCAGATGCTGGAATTCCTAATCATGTATATCAGACACAAACGCCATTAACACCTCAAAGGGTGCTACATTTGACACCCTAGCGGCCTTCTTGCTCTCATTAGTCATACCCATACCAGAGCTGCCTGGGGCCGAGGTGTGGAATGTGAGGAACGCCTGGCTCTCTGGTCGAACTGTCGGCCTCCTCTGCCCGACCGGGGTTGATCAGGAGGTCGAGCTGCAGCACTAGCTCAAGTTTTACAGGGGCGTCACGGTTCATTGCTACAAGTCAACCACACAAACTATTGTGTATTGATGAAGTATAGGATTATCTTTTTTTCCCCCTTTTTTTAAATCTTACGCTGGTGCATAAAAGTGTTGATGTAAAATTGTGGAAAACTGAGACTGATGTAAGATTATGTTGGAGTCTTTGTAGCACGTCTGAACTGTAGTTAACATGTGGGCTGAGAAGTGTCAAAGTATGTCTGCATGTTGAGGTCTTAACCCTGATTGCTCCCACTGGTGGTCTCAAGCTATGCGGGCTCTGTCGACCAGGGCTCTGCAAAGACGGATATAAAACATGAATGTATGCTTATCAGAAATGTCCTGTTTACATTCAGCAATAAAGTCAAAATCTTGACACAACACGTGGTTCGGGTAAAGTCAATTCTGAATTTCTGATGAATGAGTTTTACCAGATCATAGTCTTCTCCCTTTTGTCTTTTACATAAACAGTAACTTGTGCATCTTAATTTAAAGTAGGGCTGCAAAATTAATCAAAATATGTCCAAGTGCACTGTTCAAATCACAGAAGATGCATTTTTCTTTATCAAGGAAAAATGTGTGACAGAACAGCAAAATAATGAAGTTATGCAGCTCTGCAGAGATGCCCCAGATGCAGCCACAATAACTGTCAAAATACCATACCAATTTTTACCATATTGTGCAAAAAATGACAAAACGCATTATGTAGACATCAACAACCGAGGCACTGATTTGAAGGCCATAACCTACACAGTAGCTGTGTATCCTGAGCATGTAAAGACATGTTTCCACTCCGCCTGCCTGAATAATGTGAAACAGGACTACACAGACACCACAATAGTATTGCAGCACCAATTGATGTTGAAACAGTATGACTGTTTTACATGACAGAACTGGTTTGACAGTGTTAATACTCAGAGTCATTCTCTGGTATGTTTGTGAGTGATAAGCGTGCAGAAAATTTTTTAACCTGACTGAACATGATCAAGCATCTTTTAATAGGGTGAAATTAGCGTAAACTAATTAGGAATAGGAGTGTTATGTAATTTGGGTACTTGGGCAAATTACTTTGAATTGTTGGCTTGTCTTATCTCTGTGGTCATTATGTCTGTTGTCAGACTTGTTTGTGCCGTTCCTGTTGCTACACCTGGTCACTGTGCCCTTCCTGTTTCACATCCTGTTCCTACTGTATTCAGGAAATCATGTGCGGGAAAAGTCCAGTGCCGCATGAAAGGAAATGAACACAGAGATCATGTCTACCTCATAATGCAAATACGTTGTGTTTTGTGATCAACTAAATGAAAGTAGGATATTAAAGTAGACTCGGGTGCGGAGCAGAGGTCACCGTTCTCAGATTTAATGGTGACGTTATCTGATACCGGATGGTGGCTCATAGATTCCTATTGACAGCGGTGTCAAAGTCTGCTTTCTTTGCACTCAACTTCAGGGTAGATTTCAGGGTGTGTTCTGCAGTCAGGGTGACGTTTAGACAAGATCTTGTGATTTTCACAGACTACACGTACACACACGCAGAGGTCATTCTCACATACACTGGACTTTGATCACTAAACTTGGAGTTTGAGTATGTGTCACAGCCTAACTCTGTCTCAGTCAGGTGACTGCATGGTTACAGGCCTAAAATTTTCATACAGCGCAGAGTCACTTAATGTGATTTGTATAGATATTCAGCCATAGTAGGACCGACCCAGTAAACCTATTCATCTGTTTAGTCTCACTGAACATGAAAAGACCTTTGAGATATGAATCATGTTACTCGGTGATATCAGCCTCTGTAAGAACAGCTGGCTTCGAGTGACCTCTGCTAGGCTGTGTTATCTGCTGGAGCAGGGGCAGGGAAATGGGTAAATGCAGGAATGCCTGAGCAACATGACACTCATATCCTGGACTGGTCTGTCCCTCCAAGGCCCACACCACCATTAGAGCTGCACAGTTAATCAAAATATTATTGAAGGTGGCAAATTGCTTTATGGTTAAGTGAAACATCCAAGTCACAGAGGCTGCGATATTTTGATAAAGGAAAACCGTGTGACAAAAACAAAAAAATGAAACGTTAGCGGTCTAACAGCTCACTCATGCATCTGATGCATCTTGCATTAATGTGCAAGATACAAGTGCGTTGGTACAGATGGCCTGTATCGGTAAAAAAGTGAACGTGGTTCGGAAAAAATCAGTGCAGCACTAGCGTATTGATGCATCTCATTAGGACGTGCGTTTGTTTCATTTTTGGCATCGATGAACTGCTGCCATAACTTTCCTCCGTTTACTCTCTCGTCTCCTGCCTCTGTTTGCACCGCTCTCGCTGGGCGCCTGCTGCCTTGCTCACACAAAACAAGCGCTCCCTCTTCTGCCTCTCCTCTTCATTCCCTCAAAACAGGCTGAGAGAGAACTGACGCTGCACCTCGTCGCACCACCAAATTTTCATAATGCGTGAGTGTAGAATAAGTTTGTGTTTTATAAGAAAGGTGAGAAACACTGCTGCAAATCGTTTATGCAAAATGTGTCGGACAGCAGAGTTCAGAGACACGAGTCTGACCCGCAGAGACGTCATGTCAATGGGAGAGCAGGTAACACGGAGCATCACTGTTCCCCCAAACTAATCAAAACCACAGCACTCTTCATATGAACCAGAGCAGCATATCATCTTACTGCAAAAATATATTTTAAACAGTTTTAAAGTTTATTCACAAATTCTTATGCAGCCTGAACGAAAAAGGTAGATGATATGATATAATTGTGAGAAGACAGAAATTTGTCGAACAAGAAAAGATTTTGCCGTGCGATTTATATCTGTGTAATTTCTCTTGATGTATTAGGCCATTATGGGCAATGTTACAAACCAATGAGTGAGACAGTTCCAAGGCACAATTTGTTCTCACGCCGTTTTGTGCCAAAATTAAAATCTATCTGATGGAGTCACTCTGTCAGTAATGTGGGTTCAGCAACAACGTGATGGGTTAGTTTAATCCAGGCTTTATCCAGTTAAACCGTTGATGTGAACAGAATCGGTTTGCTGCAAAACTGGATAAACTTCGTTGTTTATTTGCTGCTCTTTTGAAATCCTGAGCATATTGTGCCGCAGACAGAGAACTGCACTAAGTGGCTAAAAGGCCATTATTTACTGCTTTCTGTATTTATCTCTCTGACAGCTCCGTCCTTTTGAGAGCTTTAAGTTACATGTAATCATTTGGCTACAAAAGCCATAATGTGCAATTTGGGGTCAGCTTGGTCTCCTTGGAACTTTGAGACTGTCACATTACTCACACACCAGTAGCCCTGCCTTTTGTAGCCAGGACTCACTGACTAAAGTAGCATGCAGTTCTTGTTAGTTTACCCCCACTACTGTTTTACAAATTAAATGAAATTAGACTTTAAACTGCTGTTCAAACACTATAAATGCTAGTGTACTCACTGGTGCTCAGGATCGGTGTGTTTGTTGTCCACACCAGGTGGAGCAGCTATAAGTTGCTGTGGGAGAAGACACGACTCAGTACACTTTATAATAAGAAACTGACTGAACTGAAAGTGTTGCTGAAGCCACTAAAGAACATAAACAAATAAACAACATAAATTGCAGTTGCAGGTAACAGCGTAAAGAGAGCAATGAAAAAAGCTGGGTGCAAATATAAAACTCATTCGCCAGTCTGCGCACACAATTGACCCTCCTAAGTCCCACCCCTTTTTGCTCTGTGCCCCAATAACACTTCTAGTCATAGACATATATAGATACTGCACTGACCTTTGGATCAAACGTAGCTGCAATGTTGGACAGGGCAAGACTGGCATTTAAACAAATACAGGTAAAGGGGAAGCTGTAGTTTTTCAGGATAAAAAGCACTACAACGTTCATGTGTCTCAACTGATTTCAATCAGTCATCAGTCAAAAACCTTATATTATAGGTCTTTTTATCCAGAAAAACCACATCTCCCCTGTTTACATGTGTTTGTTGCCAGACCAGTCTTGCCTGGTCCAATATGGCAGCGTCTATGTTTATATGTCTGTGGTTGTAACTAGCCTCATGGTGTACATAATTCGTTGGCTAGCTAGTTATCTAGCATAATGCTACAGAGCAAAACACTTGCTACCCAGCTAATTAATTTACATCAATCGTTATCCAACTACTTAGCTAGCATTCTGCTAAAATTAATAGGCTTGGGCAGTATACAGGTATAACAGTATTCCAGGGTGTTATGAAATCTCAGTGGTATGATCTCCAACACAATCACGGTGGCTCGGTTGGTGGACCGTGCATCGCATTTGCCAAGGCGGTGGCTCCCCTGAGGCGGCCATGGGTCTGACTCCCGCCTGCTGCCCTTTGCTGCATGTTAGGCATAAAAGCGGACTGTGTGTTGCTTCCCAGCTGTGGGAACAGCATTGGTATGATGACTAGTTCCACCTACGCTTGAGGGAGTAGCCTATCATCTGATTTGAGCCTTTTTACACAACCGTCAATACCCTACGTCATGGTAACATTTCAACATCTTTCAACCTTAATTCAAAATTAGCTTTTCTTTTTAACATAGCCTAGCACATAGCATATCTAAATACAGGAAAGAAGAAAGAAATCTGACCGAGGTTCCACCAGGTGCCAAGCTTGCTCAACTGTTATTGGAGCGCTGAGCAAAAAGGGGCGGGACTGAGGTAGCATCAGTTACAACTTGTATCCAGTGCAGCGCTATTTTTGGTCAAACTTGCCATTTAGCTTGTGTGAACTCCAAATATGTTTGGAGTTCACTGTCATTGTAAATCCTTTGAGCGTACTGTTGGGCTGTTTAGCACATCATGCATGGTATGAGAGCCACTCTATTGTTTGGATTAAAATTAGTAATTGCTTCGACTTATGTCCCATGTCTAGTTTTGTACCTCTTACTCATTACTGAATATACAGTTCTTAGATTTAGTAGCTCTACTCAAGTCGTTATAGTTGCTATTCTCATTATAATGGCAGAATAGCTGCGGGCAGTGAGTGATTCTTTTTTTTTTTTTT